>VNJT01014308.1:0-251218 GCA_008042655.1 Drosophila burlai
GAATCCATGAGCAAGGCCCTGTTAAATTTCCCATATAAAATTCTGTTAAAAACTCTGTTAAGAATTCATGCGCAAAGTCATGATAAATTTCCCATATAAAATTCTGTTAAAAACTCTGTAAGAATTCATGCGCAAAGTCATGTTAATATTTCACCAAATTCATACTCTCTTTTCTCTGCTATGGTGATTTCCAGATTCCGAGAGAGGGGCGCTATGCTCGCGAGAGCGCCTGGGAGCGGAGAGCGCCTTCGGGTTGCATCCTTCGTGTTTGATCCTCTTCATTCTAACCTAGCCAAAAATAGCCAAAAATAGCCAAATATAGCTTCAAATCAAGAATTTAGTAGTCCGAGAACTGTTAAAATTCGTTTAAAAAATGTAAATTAGAAGGAAATTCATTAAACTTGCTATTCGTGGCTTTATTTTGAGTATTTGTGGCTGTTTTATGATTTATTTCGAGTCAAAAACAGCTTTTTTTCTCGCAGAGAGAATGAGTTTGAGGTTCAATGGGTTCGAACCCGGTTTGATCGGGTTCGCTCTGCCTCTGCCCAGCCGCTGCCGTTGGCCGAGCTTTTGGCGACGCTGGCAGAGCTGAAGAACCAGAGAAATTTTTGCACAAATTCAGAAAACTAGCTCTAAAAAAATTAAGTATAAAATCTACTATTAATCACACCACTTAATGGAAAGGTACTAAAATTACCTTTCATTTAAAAAAAAAAAATATGAAAATATCTCAACCGGTTCAAGAGTTATGATTTTTGCAACCCTAAAGTATCTAAACTGCCACTGTGCGACAGCAGCAGCAGCAACCGAGGAGCACTCGGCACACGAACACACTTGCAGTAAGCTCATTACGAGCCGCCCGAGAGCCAGACAGAGAGGGAGCGCACTCGCGTGGGGGAGGAAATGAGTGAGACAAAGAAAGAGAGAGCGAACGGGCTCGGCAGCAACAGGCAGGCATCAGTTCCAGCTGGTGGGAGAGGGGGCGGGGTAGGCGCATGAGAAAGCTTCGAGTGTTTGTTGCCGCTGATTTTGTTGTTGTTGCTACTACATTGTTGCTGTCGCCCTGCATTCAATATGCCCTACCCCATTACCGAAGAGCGTACGAGTATCTTTAGCAAATCACATACATAAGAAGGAAATGGGGAAAATTGAACAAAAAATCACTCATACGAGGTGTTGTCAACTCATTTGCCTCGATGTATGCTAGGAAAATTTTATTGCATACTTTTTCGCGTTATTAAACTGGATTTTACAACTTTTACATCTGAAGAACTTTTAAAAGAATCATTTAAATTTTTTTATATACTTAAATGTGCAAAAATAAACAAAAAAAAATTAACATAAACATTAAAAATATTTAAAATTTTAATACTAGTTTTTAATTATAAAACAAACTAGTTTTAAAATACAATTTCGCACATATTCTATATTTACCGTACCATTGCAGGGTATTTCATATGTCCTTTACGCCCAACAAAAAATATACAGTTGTTTTTCTGTGTTTGCCCTCTCTTTTATTTATATTTTTTTTTTATTTTGTGTCCAGCGTATGTGAAGAGCACATGTAAAAGAACAAAAACAACAACGAGCGATTTGACAACGAAGCGACAACAACGACGCTTCATATGATTGAACTCTTAAATGGCTGAGGCCTATAAAAGCGGTTAGCGTGTGTGTGCGTGTGTTTGTGTGTGTGCTTGTTGATGCGAGAGTAGATGCAAATGTGTACCGACGCCGCGGCGTCCTCTGTTCAATTTTCAACACTTTTTGGTCTCCCTCGCACTTCCACTTCCACTCCTCCTCCGTTGGGGCCTAACAAAGAGTCAATAGACGTCGTCTCTCAAAGGGCAAAACGGAGCGTAAAGGCCCACGGTAAGAATTCTGTAATTTAAGCTTAGATCTCTGTCAAGGAATTCTGAATTTTGTGGAGTTTGAATCTTTATATTTCATATATCTGGTAGCTATCTGAAAGATAGTTTAGCTGGTTTTATATTTTTTTATTATATACAAAAAAATTTTGCTAATCTATATTCTATATTCCTGTTCAGAAATATGATAATTATCAATTATTTCTTCCCTTTTAAGATACATATATCACTATTTATAGAATTTCCACTGTACCTCAAGCTCGACAAACAGAAGATTTCATAGAGGAATGGCCCCGGCTTTGTTTACTCTACCAGAGATATTTTCCGGCGGCGGAGCTCTCTCCCTCGCACGCTCCTAGAGCAGCAAGTATCATGCACATTGCAATAAGCGGCGGCGATAAATAAAGTGCCCGTCCCCATTTTTATGGCTAAATCGTGAGACAATAAAATGCAAAGGCTGTGAATACGAATGCGAAATGAAATTAATAAGCAGCCGCCCCGAGTGCAAAGTACTGTTCGCAACTATTATAGGCCGAATGCTGCGAGATTTGCATTGAACAACAATAAAAACAATGGAGAGGCGGGCTTATCGGTAATGGGAGCAACAGCAGCAGCGGCGACGGCCTGATAACAGCACCGATACAGAGGTACAGCTGTGTGCGTGCCCGCCTGCCTGTTGATTATTATTATTATTGATTAATAAACAATTTTCTCACTCACACTGGGATGTGTGAATGTACATATTCATACATATTTGTACAATAGCTAACGGCTAGAGGCTGTTGGGACCTACGAATGCCGACCGATAAGGAATGACCGATTTAGTTTCACAGTTCAGAGAGCGATAACTAGCAGCGCTCGGACTCGGACTTGATTGACCCACAAACTTGAGGCAACAAACATGAAAAGGCATATGTTTCACACCACTGAATATATATTTTATTATAAAAACGCAAGTGATAGCTAGAATGACTTTGCCAAATTCTAAAACCTATAAAAATTCAAATCTATTTGTCAGTTATCGCAGAACTGTTTTGTTATATTTAGGAAATTTGTACAAGAATAAATTTAATAACATAAATTTGATGTGTTTCAATTATTTACTGTTATTAATTAAATACAAGAATTTTAATGGCAGTGCTCTTCAAGCAAAAAAAATATGTATACCCTTGCAAGGGGTAGTTTTATATGATACAAGAAGTCTTAAATAAAACAACATTTTATAAATTTTAATTGCCATATGACTTCTTATCATAATATGCAAATATCCCAGAAACGTTTTGCGCAAAAAATCAATTTTCATTGCAAACTGCAGGGATATACAAACTTCGGCTTACGAAAGTTGGCTTTCTTTCCTGTTCCATTTGAATTGCATTACAATTTCTGATGAAATTCCGTACATTCTTGAAGAAACATTTTTTTATTATTTACTTGCCAAACATTACAATTTTAGCATGTTTTAATAATGAAATGCAATACAATTACATTTTTTAAATCCCCAAACATGTTAATTAATATCCTTGTTCGATTTTTCGTTGATTCCAACGCAGTAATAGTAAATTAAATCAACTGCTAATACATACTTTCCTGCCTGTGCAGCCGACAAACTATCAAATAACCAATTAGGAAAATAATTCATGTTCCGAGCAACACATGTTGATGATTCAATTTACAAAAGAGGAGCTTGGAATGCAATTCCAGTTCCATTGTCTGTTTGCAGTAATAATAATTTTTTATCTGTTTGTTGCTGTAAGGCCTTGGGGTGAATTAAAACATAACATAACTCAGGACTAGTAATTAATTAGTTGCATTTCAGTGAATAGAAGGAATAAGTATTCTATATTTTTTAAAGCATACAAATTGCTGTCTATTTAAATTTAAACTGTGTGCAAAATGGTTTTTATATTAATTATATTATATTATTAGAAATAATATCAGGGTTTTAAATAAAGCTGTCAATTCCATTCCAAAAACCCTCAACTATATTCTAAAAACCCCTATTTAAAAAGCGAATATTTAGCCCTTGGGCAGAATGCAAACATATCAGATGTACATGATGTAATTAGCTGCATTCCAGTGAATTGAATGCTCCCCTATTTGTGCCAAATCCCCAGGGGCTAGGAGCTAGCTTGTAGAAGGTGGTAATGCGCAACAGGCAAGAAACCAATCAGCCCGCGGCCAATTTGCGAGCCAGATTAACGGCCATCGATGACGGCTAACGACGTTGCGGACAGGCAAAGGTGGGCGGTGCGCTTGAGTGGGTGCTCTGGCGGTTTAACGCATCGTTGAGATGTATTTGCTAAGGGCAAACCATCGTGTAACACGAGAACACGAGGTGAAGGGGTCGCCGTTACCGACCCGGTGAGCTCATGCATGCAAACGCCAATGCCACACGACCCCTTTTAACCCCACCGCGCACTCGCCCCACTCTGGCCAGGATATCCATTCAAGGCAATTAAATGCCAACCTACGGATGTAAATGTTTCCCTGATTTTTCCGGTCCTGTTGCTTGTTTTCTCCATCTCTCCCTTTCTATCTCCCTCCCTCGTCCTTGTCGCGATTCATTAATTGTGTCCACTGCAGCGTGTTTGCACAACAAAAAAGTTTCAGCATGGCATGTCATGTGTTGCTCCTGCGCCTGATCCTTTCCCGCCATTTACCTGTGCAGCCAGGTGAGGGACTGAAAGGCACACCAATTATCTGAACAGGTCGGAGCTGAAAGAAACAAAACGATTCACAGGTATTTAGCCTGCGGGCCAGGACAACTTTTCCTCTGCAATTCGAATTTAATAAACTATTTTTTATTTCGACGTCGGTATATTATTTTTCTTCTTTGTGGCAACCCGAATACCAGAATTCTGGTGATTGTAACTTTGGCATTGATTTCCGTCAGAATAACTGGAATTTATTTTTTATGGGAATTTTTTTCTAAAGCTTATTTCAACTATTTTGAGATACTAATAAAAAATGTGTTTTTTAATCTGTTGGGAAAGCATTATTCATTTTTTTTTTAAATATATTTTTAAGCTGCTTTTGATGCTTTTGATGACCAAAGGTTTTTAAAACCATAGTTGTGTTACTCTCAAAGCTAATTACTCATATTCTGGAGCTGTTCAATATAAATCCAACTCTCATGGAAACTATAGGTTTCATTTGCAAGCCGTAAGAAAAAAAGGGGACATCCTGCACTCTTTTCTATATATTTTTTAATATTTATTTTATTTATTTATCACAGAAGTTTCAGAATATTAATTTCCTTATTAATATTAATGTGGTTTCCCAACAGAATTTATCTTGAAAATTTATTTAAATAAAAAGCGGAAGTGGTGGCGCCATTCCGAGGCTTCCCTCCGTGTTCGTTTTTTTAACTTTCGCATGAAAATATCCACCGCCTATCGATAGCAATTCCAATTGGATGAAATTTGAAAGCCAATCGATAGGTGGCGCAACAGCTGATTCTTCGCGTGGATTTTATTTGCATTTAATTTCGGTTCAATTTCGCCGGTGATAACATACAAAATGGCGCCGCCAAAAGCCAATAGCCACCGGGCGGCGGTGCGACGCAAGAAGTCCATCAGCTTCTGGCAATCCCTGCAGGAGAAGTACCTGAATGTGCGGTTTTTCAAGTACCTGCTGCTGGAGCCGGCTGCCGTGCCCCTCGTAGCCATATTTATCCTGCTGGCGGAGACCGTTATCAATTTGGTGGTGATCCAAAGAGTACCCTACACGGAGATCGATTGGGTGGCCTATATGCAGGAGTGTGAGGGTTTCCTCAACGGCACCACCAACTACGCGCTGCTCCGGGGTAAGTTTTCTGCCGGTTCTATTTTTGGACGCTATCGGGTGACCCAAATTATGAGATTCCTATATGTTCCTGCACCTGTTTTGGTTTATCTTTAGTTGTATTTGTCTTAAGAAATTACAGGTATGCCGAAAATCCCCTATTAATCATTGCTATTTCTTGAAATAAATGAATTTAACTTCAATTTAAATTTAAATTCAATTTCGTTTGCAATTCAAACACATTTCATTTGCCTCCAACGACGGTCAATTTGGTATTTATTCACATTTCCATCATCCGCTCTTTCAAATCTTCCAACGTATTTGGAATACATCAATCACTCGGATCACTTAGATTACGTCTTAGCAACAAAAACGTGCGTAACTTAGACACTAAAAAACAGAATCAATGGGCCACCAAGTTGAGGGAAGTCTCTATGGGTTAGTTGAACATGGATTTGATTTTGTTTAGGAAGCCGCCTCCACCTCCGCTGTCGCCTTGGCCGGATCCACTGTCTGCTTTCGCTTTGGCTTCCTCTTGGCCCGGCTGCTGTTGCTGCTGCTGCTGCTGGTCTTTGCCTTCTGCTGTGGCTTTTGAGTCTGAACCGGTGCTGGATCCTGATCCTGCTCCTTCTCCTTTTGCTCCTGCTCCTGCTTCACTCGCACCTGCGCTGCAATGATAGGATAAAGGGGGAGGAAAAGAAAAATACATTTATTTAAAGACTTTTATTCGCACATAAAACGCACGCATGTATTATGTATATTTTCAAGCACCAACATTCAGAGATTGCATTGGTAGCTCGGGAGTTATTTACGTTGCTTTCTTACTGCCATCATTGCGCCGCGCAATCCCGTGTATCTGTCCCGGCGTGTCCTCCTCGAGCTCGGCATACGCCTCGATCAGGGCCCGTCGCTTCTCGTCCAGTTTCCTGCTGTCCGGCACCGCGATCTTGATGTGCACATAGTGATCGCCATGGCCGTGGGCATTTACACGCTTCAATCCCTTGCCGCGCATCATGATCTTGTGATGTGACGACGTCCCCGGCTCCACATTGATCCACTGATCTTCGTACACGCCTTGAACGCGCACGGTGCCGCCGAGCACCGACTGGGCCAGGGAGATGGCAACATCCGTATGTACATCGGCGCCATCACGCCGGAAATAGTCGCTCGCCTGCACGCGGAAAGTGACAAAGAGCTCCTTGCTGCCCACCTGCATGCGCACCGTCTGGCCATTCTCAATGCCAGCGGGCACCGGAACGGTGACCTTCCTGCGCTGCACGGTGCGTCCCTTGCCCTCGCATTCGCTGCAGGGATACTTGATGTGCTGCCGGGTGCCCTGGCAGTAGCGGCAGGTGGAGCGCATGACGAAGGGGCCCGTGGAGATGGTCTCGTAGCCGGTGCCGTTGCAGTACTGGCAGCGACCCGGCTTGGTGCCCGGCTCGCACTTGGAGCCGGCGCACTTGGGGCACTGGTCCACCACATTGACATTGACATCCTTGTTCACACCACGCGCTGCCTGGGCAAAGGTTAGGTCCATCACCATCTCCTGGGCCTGGCCAAAGCCGAACTTGGAGTCCGCAAAGTCGTCGAAGCTGTTCGAACGGAAATTGCCCTCGCCGAAGATCTTGCGGAAGAGCTCCTCGGGATCGATGCTCGAGCGGAATTGCCAGCTCTGCGAGAAACCCTCGGGGCCGCCGCCGCCGCCAGGGAATCCGCCTCCAGGGAAGCCGCCGCCCTGCCGGCCCATGTTCTCCGCCGTCTGGCCATAGGTGTCGTATTCGCGTCGCTTCTGGTCGTCGCTTAGCACCTCGTAGGCTTCAGAGACCTCCTGGAACTTGCGGCCGGCGTCCGGATCGTCCTTGTTCGTGTCGGGGTGGTATTTCTTGGCCAGCTGGTAATAGGCCTTCTTGATGTCCTTGCCGTTGGCATTCTTGGCCACGCCCAGCGTCTGGTAATAGTCCTTGGCCAGCGCCTGCCGCGATGTGTGAAAGCTGCGAACGAGGTTGTGCTCCTTTGCCTGCTGCTGTTTTTGGGGCAGCGGCGGCGGCCGCCAGGCGGTGGAGATGCTCCGGTGGGCAGGCGCGGCGGCGGAGCACGCGGTGGCGGCCAGTGCCGACGGCAGTTGCCGAAACACGAATAAATTTTTACACGAAATCATCTTGTTTCACAAATGTATCAGTTTTTCAGCTAACATGCCGTAATAGCCTCCATGCTGCCCTACGAGTGTTCTCTCTCGCTCGCACACTAGAGCTCCACGAAACATCGATTTGCCTATCGATAGTATCGATGATGCTTTTGAAAAAGGCGATACGATAAGACGTTGGGGAACGGTTTTGTGCGGATGATTCTTGAAAAATAAAGCTTATTTGATAAACTTTTAACACTTTTTTATGTTATTTTTAAACATGATATTTGAAATAACCTTGCAGGGCGTTCTAATTTTTTTTGCTAATTATTTATTAATTAATTTTGCTTAGAAGCCTACAAAAGCAGTGAAATAATCATTTTCGACCCCATAAATCACACATATTATTGATTAGCAGCAACATGCGAGTTGATCTAAATATATTTGGAAGAAAAAGAATTCTGCTAAATTAAAAACAAATTTTTTAAGGTATTACATCAATTAAAATTGTAATGCAGTATGCTGATTTGTTAACCTAAGAAAATCTTACTCAAGAAAGCTTTTCGAATTGAAAATTAACGATTAGATTTCGAAATTGACTGCCAGATTATTCAAATTGTTCTATATTATTTATTAAATTCTATATATTATCAATATTATAAGCTATAAATTTATATAATTTATTAACTTATTGATATTCCCCGCTTCTAGGTGACACTGGACCTCTGGTTTATCCCGCTGCCTTTGTGTATATCTACTCGGCTCTGTATTACATTACCTCCCATGGAGCTAATGTCCGGCTGGCGCAGTACATCTTCGCCGGGATCTACCTCCTGCAGCTGGCGCTGGTGCTGCGTCTCTACGCCAAGAGCCGGAAGGTGCCACCGTACGTGCTGGTCCTCAGTGCCTTCACCTCGTACCGGATCCACTCTATCTATGTGCTGCGGCTCTTCAACGATCCGGTGGCCGTTGTGTTGTTCTACGCCTCCCTCAATCTCTTCATGGATCGACGGTGGACCTTTGGCAGCATCTTCTTCAGCCTGGCGGTGGGCGTGAAGATGAACATTCTGCTGTATGCTCCTGCTCTCTTCCTGTTCTATTTGTCCAACTTGGGGCTGCTGAAGACGCTGCTCCAGTTGGTTATCTGTGGAGGTTTACAACTCCTCCTGGGTGCTCCCTTCCTGCTCACTCATCCGTTGGAGTATCTGCGAGGCAGCTTCGACTTGGGACGCATCTTCGAGCACAAATGGACGGTGAATTATCGATTTTTGACCAGGGAGCTCTTCGAGAACCGAAACTTCCACCTGTCGCTGCTGGGACTGCATCTACTGCTCCTGCTTGTATTCGCCAAGCCCACCTGGACCTTCTTCCAGAGCTATGTGCGTCTGCGTCGGGTTGAAGATCAGCTACAGCCGCAAATTGCAAATAAAAATCGGGAGGTAAACACCCAAAAGAAACTGAAAAAGGGCGAAAAGGACAAGGATCAGGAGAAGCTCACCGTTGAGCAGCAGGCCTTCCTGAAGTCCTTCGAGAAGAGCCTGCAGAAATCAGCAGGCGCGAAGTCCTCTCCAGCTACTTCTGCCTCCCAGTCGGAACCGGAACGCTATGGCATCCACTTCGATCGCTGCACTCAGCTGGCCCTGCTGCCCTTCTTCCTGAGCAACCTGCTGGGTGTGGCCTGCGCCCGATCCCTGCACTATCAGTTCTACGTCTGGTACTTCCACTCGCTGCCCTACTTGGCCTGGTCTACGCCCTACTCCCTGGGAGTGCGCTGCCTTATCCTCGGCCTCATCGAGTATTGTTGGAACACCTATCCCAGCACGAACTTCTCTAGCGCCGCCCTGCACGTCAGCCACATCCTGTTGATTGGGGGCGTGGCCAAACAACTCTTCCAGACCATGCGACTGAACAGAGCCATCAAGAAGGATCAGCAGCAGCAGCAGAAGAAGGTTCAATAGACGGTCCCCCAGAAGGTCCTTAGCCAAGAGTGCCAGTGAAACATGTTTTGATTATGCCAAAAAAAGGGAAATACAAAGTAACTAAAAATTGCTGTAAATGTAGTTTGATTGTGGAAATAATTTTAGATTGGGGAAATTACAAAAATTAAATTTAATTTCAAATTAAATTTAAATTTGATTTAAAATTTACGTAAGAAATTAGATGAGAGAAAAATCTTGTGAAAACTTTAATTTATTTAAATTTTTGACCGTTTTGAATGAACTGCAGACAAGTTGGCATCTCCATCAAACGATGACAGCTTGGGGCAACAATCGATATATCGGGGAACCCCCTAAAAACTTATCGTATTCAAAATCAAATATTAATCTTGCTCTCTTGGGTAGTTAAACTTTAAAAATCCTCAAACTCAAGGCAAAGATTAACTCTAAAAGGTAAAAACTAAGCTTGAAAAATTGATTTACTTTTTATTTGGGGTACGTTAGTCTTTTGTACACAGGGGGGACGGGGAGTTGGTTACCAAACCCGCGGCCCGCGAAAGATGCAACCTTAGGATCTACGGCATAAAATAACTTAAACAATGTCCGCTTAAGACTACAAGTGCAATAATGGTATGAAATGAAGCTCGCTGCCCCGCGCGTCAATCGCCGCTGCCTCCACCGCCCACCACCGCCGTCGTGGGCGTATGGGTGAGGGTGAGGGGCGTGGCCGCGGGAGCAGCTACCGCTGTGGGATCTGAGGGAGAGGAGGGAGCAGCAGTGGCCGTGGCCTCCTCAGCGGGCACACTGCTGCTCCTTTGGATACTGAAGAACCGCAACAGCGTTGTCTCGCTGTTTCTTCTACTCGAGGTGGGCGTCCTTGGCTGGGTTGGTGTGTGGGATGAGTGCGCGGATGAGTTGCCGCCCGCTGGTGTGCCTCCATCGTTATGAGAGATGCGTCTGCGGGGAGTGGCCTGCAAGCGAGGACTACACTCGGATTGCCGGAGACTCTGGAGCCGCGGGGAGGCCAGCACATCGGCCTGCTGGTCCTCGCTCATCTTCTCGCTAAGCGTCACATGGGCCCGTCCACTCATCAGCTTCTGCTTGCGGATGTTTGTCAGCCAGTCGACCTTCTCCTTGGCCTTTCGCTTGGGCGACATGATGCCCAGATGGGGCGCCTCGCCATCGAGCACATAGTTGGGCAGGTTGGAGGTGGGCGAGTAGATGACGGCGGAGAGGGGCGCTGGACTGGCTGTCTCCAACGCAGCAGCTGCTGCCGCCGCCGCCGCCGCCGCTGCTGCTGAAGTTGTGGGCGGCGAGGTGTACATGTGATTCACATTCTCGCTTAATGGCGAATGATTGGGCGTGCTGAGGAGCTTGGGCAGTGGAGACACTTCATCCGCCGCTGAATTCTCCTTTTGTCGCTTGCTGGGCGAGGCCTCATCTTCGTTGATGGCCGCCAGCGTTATATGTCGGCAGGTGCTTTCCTGGCTGGAGGGTCCAAAGAGTCTCCTGCCACGCGATTCCAGGGGTTTCGCTCGCTTCTGGGGTTGCTCGGTGCCCTCCGCTTCGCCATTGGCTACGCCCAGCATTTCCAGAAAAGATCGTTTGGTGGTCACCTTTTCCGTGGAGCCTGGCGTCCTTTCGTTCTGGTCCATCAATCGCTTCAGCGAACGCGGCGTGGACTCCAGATCGCGCAGATTGTACTTGTGATTCCCCACAGACGGCGCCGTCGAAGCCGTCTTCTTACCGAACTCCCTGACATAGGAGGCAGTTCCTCGATACTGTTCCGCCCGCTCCGCCTCAGTTAGACCATCGAGATCGGGACCAATCCGCCAGATCTTGTGCCGGGCATCATCACTGCAGGTCACAATGGGGCAGTCGTGCGTGGAGCCCCAGGCCACGCAGGTCACCTCCACTGTATGCCCGGCCAGGGCCACCAGCGGCTCCTCCGCATGATCCAGATTCCAGATGTACGCTCGCTCATCACTGCTGCCGCTCAGCAGATACTTTCCGTCCGGACTCAGGCAGGACTTGATGTAGAACGTGGAGTTCAGGAGGCCCTTGTAGCAGGCCAGCGGGCGGGGCGAGTAGGAGGCCAGGTTATAGCAGTAGATGGTGTTGTCCATGCAATTGGCATAAAGCCGCGAGCCGGCGGCATCTACAATCAGGTTCGTGAATCCGCGGAAGGTGGAGTGGCCGGCGTAGGGTAGCTTGTGCCTGGGCAGCGGCTCCTTTTTGTAGGCCGTATAATTCCTTCGCAGGTCCCACACTTTGATCACACCATCGCCGGCCCCACACGAGATGAGCGTGTCATTGTCCTGGAAGGCCAGTCCCGTAATGCTGCTCGACGTGGTGCCCGATGCCATTTTGGGGGTTCGCGTTCGCTGCTTCCGCTGGGAGACCGGTGTACCCGGTCCCCCCGTGTGTCCGCTGTAGATGCAGTTATCCACGCGCGACGTTAGGTCCATGTTGAGGTTCGCCCGTATGTCCCAGATCAGAATGGCTCCATCGCGACCGCCAGTGGCAAAGACAGCGGGATCCGTGCGCTTAAAGGCCGCCGACTTGACGGAGCGTGTGTGACCCACATAGGAGTTGAGGCCGCGAATGCCAGAGCCGGCCACCTCCCACAGCCTGGCCGTGTGGTCGCCCGAGGCGGAAACGAAGCGCATCTGCCCCGGGGCCCATTCCAGGTCGAATACGGCGTTGTAGTGGCACTGGGGACCCGCCAGGGACTGCTCCTCCGGCTCCTTATTGCGCTGCGTGGTGTCCTGCAGCGTGATCTTGCCATCCTCGTTGGCAATCGCCAGAATGTGTCGGTAGCCATCGCAATTGGCAAACTTTGCAGAGAAGATCGGCGGCTCCGGGTTGAAGTCCGGGCAGTAGTTGGCCGGCGCAATGCCCCGCCAGCTGTCCTCCTTGGCCACGGATAGGCGGCGCAGGGCAAAGTCGTAGGTCCGCTCGTTGGCTGTGGTGCGAAAGGAGAGGCGAGAACATTTGTGAAATTAATGCCGTGGCTTTGTCATGGTTTTCCCTCGAATTTCTGCACGATCAGCGAATTTCCAGGGAGCAACCAGTAAGCGTTCTATTGGCCAATTGCCGATCCTCTAGGTGGAGTTATAATGCTCTAACTATGAACTGTCAGTTAACGACCCAAACCCCTTTGAAGCCTTTTTGAAATCGACACCTTTGGTGGCAGGAAATTCGAGCGCCAAAAGTGGGATTCTCCCGCCAAGCCAGTAACTCACCGAATCCGTGCTCCCTGGCCCTTAGTTTGTTGTATATGTTCATCTTGGAGGCCGCTCTGCAAATGCTTCGAGTTTTCCGTGTTTTCCGCACTGGATTAATTGCTATTTCTTAGGAAATAAAACAACCAACGAAGCATCGAAAATATTTTTCAACAACGCAGCTGGACCCTTCGGCAGTGTGACCAAGTTTGGGCGAGCGTGAAATACCATTCAAGCGGCAAGAAATACTAGAAAACCGTTGACCCCATTGCCAGCTGTTTATTAATTAATTTATTGTTGTTGTAGAATTATAGACAATGGATCAATGCTTAATGATTAAATTGCAAACTGTTATTTTAAATAAAATATATAACCTAATTTTTAATTGAATTAAATTTATAATTCTTGTAATTTGCGCGCTTTTAAAAATATTCAAAAAATACTAGTGCACTAGCTCCCATCCTGCTTACTTGTTCAGGTATTTTAAGTTCCCGCAACTTGGTCACACTGTGGCTCATATTTTGTTTTTGTTGCTGTTTCGCTGCTGACTTGTTTTATGTTTAATCGAAGTTGCGCATTAAATCCCGCAGAAAATCGTTACAAACCGACGCATTTCAATGCAGCTGCCCCCTTTTATTTGCTAGCGCCAGGATTTTGGATAGAAGAAACGTCGAGGGGATACACAAACACGAACGCACACAAGCGAAGGATTCAAGGATAAAGCCAAGGACTGCAGCAACAAAAACACAGGTGAGGCGCCAAAGTAATTCGTGGTAAAATGGGGGAGGGGACTCTAAGGGAGGTGATGAAAGTGGGTTGGGACTGCCTGTTGCAATCAATATCAAATATCAAAGTCACACGATAACTTCAGCGAAGTTGGCCCACAAACGTACGAGTATTTCTTGGCCAAGAACAGAGGAGAAGGAGAGTGCTATGGCTGTGGCGCACTTCCGCATTCCACTTTTGTCCTTGGGCGTCAACGCCCACCGCCCACCGCCTGCCACCCACTGCGCCCAACTCAAAGTTTTCAGGGCTAGGCCTCCTTTCGGACCGTATTATTGCATTTCGCGTGACCTTAACCATTTGGAACGGTCCGTGTCATGGCACGGTTATGTGTTAGACGTTATCTAAGTGGAACCGGAGCTCACTTAGTTAAATTAGAAACCAGGGATGCGGATGCCCGGCTCTAGATTGAGCCTCAGTGGGGTTAATAAATGTATCTGAGCGCTTGAACTCGGTTGACCCGCGGGGGAATCCCCCTTCCCCAGGAGACGGCACACACACGCATTCCCTTGGCCTTTGCTAGCCCTGGTCTAGACTCCTTGTTTGGACAGTTGGGAAAAAGCTGCCGTCGCATTGCCATTTAAGGCTCTGACACGTACGACACGCGCTCCGAAGCCGTTAGAACGACCCTCCATATAGGCGATACGCGGGAACAGAAGCCGCCGCCGTCGCTGCCGCCAGCGCACCACCCAACGGGCACAGTTGGTCATCCATTATTGATACAGTGAAGCTTCCGCCACTCAAGCTGTCTCAAGTTGAGTTTTGTGTACTGTCTCGTGTCAATAGTGATTATTTATAGCGGCGCATTGTACATAATGCCTGTGAAAATGTACATTAGTCATGGAAATTAATTACAGTTTGAGTTCGTTAAGGGAAACTATCTAAAGTTTAGATTCTAAACAGATGTTTTTCCCTTTAATTTCTTTAAATTTAAATGTGTTTTAAGGAAGAAAAGATGTGTAATATTCACAAAGGGAACGCAGAATAAAATGGAAACTTGTTTAAAGTAAAGTTTACTACTTAAAACTTATCTAAACATTTAAAAACAAACTCAATATCCTAGTTTATTTATAAATTAAATAAAAGTAATTATAAAAATGTGATTAGGAAGCCATTTATAATTTTTAAAACGCATTAATGCCCACCTTAGCAAGTCTTTATTGTATTATTCCCTCAAGAAACAAAGAAACCCCACCGTAACTGCTGCGAAGAAAGAAGCAGGTTATTCTTTATCTCAAGATACTACGATGATGATGAATGTGTAGCCTAATCAAGTTTTGTTACTTCAATATATTTGTTTGTAAAATGCCTTATCAATGCCTACGCCTCTGCTGGAATCGGTGTAAAATATAAACAGCCACCATCATGTCGACGCTTCGACAATGCCTGCTGCTGTGGAGCGTCGACTACTGGAACTTGGAAGGTAAACCGCTGGATAGTGCGGCGCTCTGCTTTGTCAGTCTTCAGTTCAGTTCAGTTCAGTTTTCTTTTGGTTTTGTTGCTCAGTTGTTTCTCCGTTTTGTTGCTCCGCCACAATGCTGCCTCGCGTCAATGAATATGCAACGATAATAATATCTGAATCTCTCTGTACTCCCGGGGACCCCTCCCATCCGCTTTAGTCATGGCCGACAATGTGTTCAAGTCGCACGATATCGGGCTGCGGGCGCAGAAGAAGATCCTCTCACGCATGGCCACCAAAAACATAGCCAAGACGTTCATCGACGGCAACACCGCCTCGCTGCTGGACAACCTGTACAGACTGTGCAAGCTGCATACCGGGAACAAGGCCAAGGCGGAGAAGCTAATCAAGAATATCATCAAGATTGTGATTAAGATCGGAGTCCTGCACCGGAATAATCAGTTTAGCGACGATGAACTGCAAAAGGCAGAGAACTTTAAGAGAAAGTTTCAGGTGAGTTTTATCAGTGCGCAATTTTTAACTTTAACTGAACCATCTTTCCTCTCTCTTCCAGAACACCCAACTCTCCATCATATCATTCTACGAGGTGGACTTCACCTTCGATTTGGCCTACCTGCAAAAGTCCATTGCCGATTCGCATGTGGCTCTCAAGTCCATTGTACAGCCGCATCTCACTGAGAAATCGCTGGGCCGCATCGACGAAGTGTTTGATTTCTTTGGCGAGGCAACGCTGCTGGAGACAGCCTTCCGATCGGATTCCCCCTATCGCGAGGTGATGGGAAAAATTGTGGCCGACATCAATGCTGCCATGGAAATGGGCGACATCTGAAGGGGTTGTCATTGCGTGCTACAAAAGGCTATTTTCTCTATCGAAACCAAAAAGCAGCCACCACCAACACCAAAATACAAAAGTCTAGATTTAGATAGAGGAACAGAGAGAGCAGAGCAGAGGGAGCGAGAGAAAAGCTATAAAAGACGAGGGGAAAACAAATGAAAGCCAGGAAAAACAGAGTTAAGTTTGAATCGGTGATATATCTCATTGACAACAAATATCAAAAGTGTAAAGACGTCCGTATTATTGATTATTTAGATGACAACGTTAACGTTAACATTAACATTTGTATGTGTGTACTCAAGTCTATATGTGAGGTGTAGTTTGTAATAATTAGGAAGAAGAACCAAATGCATTTCGCCAAAGGAATTCACGAAAACGAACACGGAAATTGTAAACTCGAGCAAAATGCTTTTCTTTTTTAATCGGTGTTTAAGTCGTTGATCGTATATAGTAAGTGTGTGCGTGTAACTTGATATATGTACTATATATGTATGTGTAAGTCCAAGTGTTAAGTGGGAAATACTTCAAGCACAAGAAAAGCAATTACTTTTTGATACTCCAAAACTCGCTAAAGAACACCGTCTGAATCAGACTTCTATGTACTTAATTAACCCCTCTGCTTGATCAGCAGATCAGCAGCGTCACCTAAACTCACCTGTGTGCTAGATGTAAACCAAGCTAAGTTGTCACCATGCTAAACCTGTTTATAACCCCGCGACTCCTTTGCCTGTAGATCTTTTTGTATTTCTCTATGTATTCCATACCTCAAAGGGGTCACTAACCTTAAGCATTATTTATGATGATATTCCTCCACACACTGCGCGCGGTTCCCACAAAAATGATATTCCAAGTACTTGAAATCGAAACATATCGAAACTATAGGAGATTGCAGCAACGTTAATGGGGACAATAATTTCGATATTTCAAGCACAATTTTAGTCGTTTAGATTTTAAATATTTATTTGTTGATAAAATAAAAAGCAACAATTACCGAAAACACCCTTAACACCTACACCAATCAATCTCTTTTACTCAGCCCGCTTTTTGCTTAGTAAATCATTGGCTTCCAGTTGCTGTTGGCGGAACAGCTCGATGAGCTTCTCGGTGGCGGATTGTGGCGTCTCCAGTGGCTTGGATGCCTCTGTGTTGGGATAAACCTGGCCCTGGGCCTCCGGGGAACGCAGCAGGAAGGGTGTCCAGGGTCCCTGGATGGAGGGCACATCCGTGTGCCACATTTTACGCAGACGCAGGGCACTGGAGCTGCCATTTTGGGTCTTTAGCAGGTCTATCCACTTGGAGATCTCTTCCTGGGTGTTGTTTCTGCAGTTTAGCCATTCACGGTCGCCGTTTACTACACAGAAATGTGGATTTTAAATTAAAAACTTGTTTTTAGAAGCTTTAATTCTTCAAAACTCACAATACTCTCCCACCAACACGGGAGTACGATGGCGTCGGGGCTTCACGTAGACCACAATTCCGGGATTTTCCTTGGCAAAGTCCACCAGGTGGTTCTCGATGAAGTCCCTAAATAGTGGGAAAAACAATAATTAATAGATTTTCAGTTAAATTTAAGGAGTTTACCTACCGCATACCCCTGCTTGAACCATTGTTTTTGCAGAACTTCAGTGTGATTCGCTGCAGCTGGCAGACGTAGCGCCCCAAGCCATTTTGCAGGGGAGCTCGGGGAAAGCCAGACTTCAGGAACAAGTGGCTATTCGACATTTTGTATTTGTTTTTAATTCAAATGTGCTCAAATATTAATTTTTAACAACTTTTCGTAATTGGACCGACGTAACAGCATGCCGCAAACAGCTGTTTTTTGTCGTTGTAGGAATGAAGAACTAGCTATGAAAACTAGCTTTAAAAAAGCTCAAGCTAAACTAAAATATTTACAAAAATCTGTTAAATCAGAAAGAAATATAAGAAGTTATAAAAAAACGAAATTATTTAAATAATTATGAATTCCAGTAAGCCCTTATAAATCTGACAAAAACACAAACAGGAAAGTAAAGGAGAATATTAATTGTTTCTGCTACTTGTAGCGTCTCTGAATCCGCTCATCTCTACCCAAAGACAGGGATGTTAGTAAAAACGCCCCGCTGTTTGCCATCCCTGTTCTGATAAAGGCACGAAGAAGCGGCACAAAAGGGAAACCGAGAAATGCAGGCGGCGTCGCTTTTCTTTTGATTGGAAAACTACGAAGCGGAGTGAAAGCGTGCAACGTGTAAAAGTGGAGCGCACCGAGCTGGCCTCGTGGCTTATCTGTAAATAGAGCGAAAAGATGGCCACAGTAAGCATAAAAACACGATTTTCAATCGCAATCGCAGACTTGTAAACAACGCCTTTGCCTGCACACGCAGACTTTTGCAGGTTCGAAGTTCTCCACCAAACATGTTCTAGTTGACGACGACGACGACGACGACGGGGAGGAGGAGCACACTGAGGAGGACGAGGAGGAAGAAGACTCCGCAAAGTCTGGTTCGACCAGCTCGTTTAGCTTGCAGGAGTGCATTGACGAGTTCCGGGCTCGCCGCACCCGCCGGGTGTCCACCCACAGTCGCGATTGCGACAACAACTTGCCAAGGAATAACCGGGAGACCCGAACGCGGCGAACTATGGATGCGGACCTAATCAACCAGAATCGCTGCAACAAGGAGCAGGAGCGCAAGGGAAAGCCCTGCCAGAACGGCTTCTGCTACTGCTTCACCAGCGACAGTGGCGACTGCGGTTCCACGGCTCCGCCACGTGACCAGCACGTGCGTCTGCCGCGCCGCAGCAGGCGTTCGGAGAGCAGCAAGGTGAGTGCGTCGCCCGTTTCCTAATTATTTAATTCAGGTTACTTTCGCTTTCGCAGGCCACCAAGCAGAACAATCTGGGCAGTCAGGAGAAGCAGCAGGCGGAGAGACGCCGCCTGAGCGAACCAGCCAATGTGAAAGCCTCGCATACGTCGCCTCTAACTGCTGTCAGTCGCCTGCGAGCCGTTTCCGGCGACGGTGAGCCGCTTATTCACATCATTCAGGAACTGCGTGACAACTGTGTGGTGTCCGAGGTGCGCGTAAACAGGCAAAACCTACCAATAGCCAATAGAAGCACCAGCTGCAGGCACAGGAACTCACAATCGCAGAGCCTCAAGACAACCACCAGCACCAAGCAAGTTAACTACGCACCCATCGAGTACAAGCCCTCGGCTCCTGTTCTCTCCAACATCAGTGAGCAGGAGTCGGCAGTGGAAGAGGAGCACGAGAAGGAGTTGTTGCTCGCTGAGCACGAGAAGGAGATGTTGTTGTCTGCAGAGCCCTCGAGTCGCAGAAGCTCTCACTCTCGACGCAGCTCCGGCGGCGGAGGCGGACGTCTCCTGCAGAAGCGCCTCTCTCTAAGCCAAGCCAAGTACAAACCTCGCGATAGCCAAAAGCTGCCACCCCCAAAGCCACCGAGATGCAGCTCCCACAGTCTTCTCACAGACGGAACCTCGCTCACCTCCACGAATCCCTCTGTGCGCGAAGCAGAGCGTGTGCTGGACGACTTTTTGCGCAAGCGAGGCGTCTGTGTGCCGGTCAGCAATCTGGCCAAGTCATCGCGATCGAAGGAGAGCCAGCGCAGATCCTATCCCATGGGTGAGTAGCCGCCAAGTCCAAGGCCCCAAATGAAACCGTAACCAAAAAACAGACTAAAATAAATCTTTAGATTTACCAAAAAAAAACCAAATGTATTTGCCAAAAAATAAAGAGTTTTGTTCCTGAAAATATTGAGTTACGGTTTCATTTATGGAATCCTTGTTTCCTTGTCCCCCTTTCTGATTAGCGTTCTTTGCAGCTGAGGTGGAGAAACCCAAGAGAAGTCCCAACAAACAGCATCTGCCCACCTGCCCGTCGCTTAGCGACATTGAGCGCGTGGTAGAGTCGAAGCGCGGTTCGCACTACGCCCGGAATATCCGCCAAGAGTCGGCCCGGAAGAGTGGCGCCTCCAAGCAGATCATACTCGGCTGGACAGAGCCCAAGATTAGCGACATGCTCAACTACGAGGGCAAGCAAAAGGCCAAGGAGTTCGAGACACACGATGCCTCGGCTGAGCCCCAAGTGGCCATCGGTTGGCAGATGCCACATCAACCAGTGGTGCCCAAAATCTCCCTGGACACTGTGGATGGGAGCATGAGCGAGAATCTCGCCGTTAATATGGAATACAAGGATACGCCCATCAAATATCCCAGGGGAATCAAGACAACGGGCGGCCAGGCCAGCCAGAAATTTATCTGGGGCGAGCAGTGGCGCAATCTCTCACCCTGGAAGGGCAACAAGTCCAAGAAACTAGGATCAAAGTCCAAGAACTTTCTCAATAACTCCAAGAACAAGATTCTCCGCTTCGTTTCGCCCAAGAAATCGAATCAGCAGGAGGAGCAACCACCACCGATTAGAACGCCGCCCAAACTATGCACCATTGGCGTGCAGACCTCCACCTCGCAGCTGGATCTGCAATCGCAATCCCCGCCTGGCAGCTACCACTCTCCCATGCAGACGACTCCATCCGGCACGACCTCGACATCGACGCGCCAGCAGCCGTATTTTGATTTCGAGCGCAAGGTGCAGGCCCCGACGCCGCCAAAGAAGCTGCCACGCGCCAACCGAGCTCGCAAGCTGGATTTCCAGGCAGAACCAACCACCTATCGTTCGTATCAGAAGGATCTCGACCACGATGTGACCATCAACAAGATGGGCTACCTGCTGAGCAGCATTCGGGCCAAGCTGGAGGCCAGCGACGAGCGCGCATTGAGAACATTTCGGGTGAGTTGCAACACATTTAATCTCTGAGGGGAACGGAACGATCTTAAGAACTAAACAACACTGAAGATGGCGCCCATGGCGTAATGATCCGAGCCCAAAAAGTGATTGGGCATCTTGCCCACGCGACAGCAGGCTTGGATGGTGGGCAGTGAGTAGACGCTGATGGGCAGCAGCTTGTTGTGCTTGTCCTTGTCCGAGCCGTGTGAGAGCAGGATGTAGTCCACGGTGATCCAGTCGTCCTGGTACGTGGAAGCGGTGGCTTCGCCCGGATCGATGAGATTGAAACGCAGCGTGTCCGTCTCTTCACTGTCTTCCTCTGTTTCCTCGCAGATGAGCAGCTTCATGGGTGAGCTGAAAATCTCGCTGTTAAAGTCGCCGGTTAGGACCACAGGTGCCTCGTCCGCGGCAAAGGTTTTCAGCTCCCTTAGCGTCCTGCCCAGCTGGGCACAGCGCACGTCCGATCTTTTTGGGTTGTACAGCAAATGTGTGGTGGCCACGACGAATTCTTTGGCATCCGGATGGTTTTTGAAGCGAAACTTGGCGAAGAGCGCTACCATCTCGCGGTTAAGCAGAGCCACATGGGGATCGTGGAGCTCCACGGCCTGCTGATCCAGCAACTGGAACTTGGCCGAGTCATAGACAATGGCACAGCCGTCCGTCCGATGTCCGGTCTTCTTTTTAAACACATACTCCAGCCGGCGGCCGCTGCCCAGGCGCAGGCCATGAATGAACTGGGCCAGGTGATCGAACTGCATCTCCTGCAGGCACAAGATGTCGGGATTGAGACGGATCAGCTCCCGCTGCAGGTTCTGCTGGCGACGACGCCACGTGAGGAACTCCTGCTGGATGTCCTGGTACAGATACAAATGCTCCAGCAGCAGGTCCTGGGCCAGGATGTTGTACGAGATTAGTTTGAAGGTGGGCAGTTTGCTGGTGGTGTTCCTCTGGCGTCCACCCTGAACTGGCGTCCACCGCCTGTTGAAATCGTAGCTCGTTGTCATTTTTGTGGCTTTGCCTTTGAAGCTATTCGTGATATTGAGACGCCTGGCGATGGCGCTGGGAATTGCGATTGGGAATGCGCGGAGTAGGGCTCTGTACATCTCCTTGGATGTAACTCGCCATTCGCCAGTGCGTCTCGCGTCCTTAGAATTAAACTTAAAAAATTTGGCTTCCGAATGTGACAACGAAAGGGAGGGAAGGGAAGAAAATGCTTCAGTCAGCTGTTTTTGCGTCGTTTGCTTTACTTTTTCTTTTCGCGTTCGCTAGGTTGCATTGCGATTGTTATCGATAACATGCAGGCCGCGTTAAATCGAAATTCAAAATGTTTAATTGGATTATTTGTTTCCTTACAGGACTGCTCTCGCTCTGATCCCATCCCTAGCTTCGACTGCACTGATGGACCAACCAGCAGCCTGGCCACCACATCGGTGGCCACCACCTTGCGTATAGGCAATTGCCAACGAGACGATAGCGAGCCCATTTACTCGGAGATTGAGGAAGACTGCTTGCGGATCAGAGGAAGCCCGCATCACGAAGTGAGGACTGCAGCAGCACACCTGAAAAATCCCACGACCACCTCCACGACAAGCTCCACGGCCGCCTATGTGAGTGAAAGCACACCAGTGCCCTCGCCATCGCCCGCTGAACTCAGTGCCATGTATGCGCGCGTGCAGAAGACACCCAAGAACTCGCCTCAGGCGAAGACTCAGATTGTACAGATTGAAGATTATGTGGCAGAAGTGGTTCAGCGACCGACGGTACAGCCTAAAGTCCAGAGAGAGCAGCCTGAAGTACACACAAAGCCGTCGCAGTCAGCAATTACTTCTGCTCCAAAGCCACCCCTGGCCTTGGGTCACTTCCTACACGAATCCCTGAAGAACGGCAGCTTCTTTCAATTCATGCCACTGCCCGAGGAGCCAGGAGCCAGTAGCTCTGAGACCTCCTGCTCGGCCAGCCAGAGCACCGGTTCTTCGGTACTTCGCCAGCCTAAACTAAAGTCACCACCGCCACTCACGCATCACTCTTTGAACAACATCAGTGAGCGGGATTCGCCGCCCAAGAAGAATAGGAATCTCTCGAGATCGGAACTCTCGCTGCAGCGCAGTGAGATCTTTTTGGATAATCTGTGTCGCAGTGAACTCGTGCTAGATCGCCTGGAAAAGGTGCCCAATGTGAGTGATAAATACAAAACGAAGTACCTAACTTGATTAACAATTTGAAAAACTCCTTTTTAGAACTCTTCCCATGTGGATTCCGTGTCATATGACCTGCCCCATGAGGGCGCCGAAGAGTTGTATGCAGATTATAGCAACTCCTCGTTCGTGACCAATGACTATGGCTCGGGACAGATAGAGCCGGAGCCGGAGAACCAAAGTACGCCGAAAAAGAGGCAGCAGCAGCCGCAGCAGCAGCAGCAGCAGCAGCAGCAGCAGCAGAGTCAGCGGTTCACAACCAAGGTAGAGATTTTTGTTGACTCCCATTGAGGGACACACACTCTGTACATCCTGTAAATAGCTTCTATCTATCATCACGCACAACACTGTACTCATCCAATGCTTTCCTAAGAAATACAAGACTTTGTTTGTTCATCAACTCCCCGAATCCGTAGTAATGGTTTGTCTTTCAGCCCGCCGGCAATCTGAGCATTGATATTAACGATGGCCCAGCCACGCCGCTGCGTCCGAATCTAAGCATCAGCTGCCCCACAACGCCCCAGCAAGCGGAGCAGCAGCAGCAGTCTGACCTCCACAACAGCTCCAGCTTGGGTGAGCTGCCCAGCGAGAGCCAGCTGATGTCGGTGAGCGCTTTGGCCCGCTACCGCTTGCTGAAGGATGCCCTGCGCCGGTCGTATCGCAAGGGCAAGGACTTCATTAAGACCGAGAAGCAGCGGCTGGCGCAGAGCCTGAATTTGTCGCGGGATCAGTCCAATGCGGGGGAGTGTGACAGTAGCACTTACTATGCCAGCTTCAACATGGATTCCCTGCTTAACGACTCGCTGAGCACCAGCGAGCAGCTGGCCCAGGCTGTGAGCATCTGCCGCCAGATGCCGGAGCTGGAAATCTCTTCCGAGATGGTGGAGGCGGAGCGGCTGCTGCTCTTCTCCAGTCTGCGCAAGGCGTCGCCGGTTAGTGAGGATTATGCTCCTCCTCTGGCTGGGCGGTCGCAGTGCCTTCTAATCGATGCCATGGAGCTGCCTGTGAGGGCGGATGTAAGCCTGGACATGTTCTTTAACTATCACTTTATATGCACCTTTGAGAGCGGCGGTGTCATCCGCTCCACGCAGTCGGTGGAGTGCCAGAATGGTTCGGCCTTCTTCCGGGACTGCGGGCTGGAGTTCTACAGCGATGAGAGGTCCGATTCCCTTGAGCTGCGCTGCCAGATCTTCATGCTGCGTCTGCGTAAGGTCTCCACGCTTTCCCTGGAGCCCGCCAAGTCGCTGGTAAGTAATCATTACTACTACTGAATCCCTACTTCTCCAAGGCATAACACATGAATGTGACACCTTTCAGCGACGTGGCAGTGGAAATCTGGGTTCCTCCAACTCCAATTCTTCAGCGGGTTCCGCTGGGACAGAGAATATCATCTCCCGCTTTCGGCTGCATGCCTCATTCACCCTGAGAGCCATCAATCTGACTCCCTTTGAACTGGTGGAAAGTGAAACGAGAGCCGGTGACAAGATCTGCCTGCGCAGCTCGCGATCGTGGGAGTTTCCCCTAAATCCGCACTCCAAGTCCACCAATCTGGGACCGGGTATATCCATCACAGGCAGGGTAGACCTCCGGCTGCCCAAAATCCATTTCGCGGGCTACCTAAACGTTCAGGATGCGAAGAGCAGGCACCACTGGAATCGCCGCTGGTGCAGCCTGGATGGTGTTCTGGTATCCGTTTGGCCACACGAGGATATTCTAGCCGATGCCTTGCCGATTTTCAGCTTGGAACTGCCGGGATGTGGACAGAGCACCATAGTAACAGCTCCTCGAGAGCTGTGCGCCCGAGCTAGAAGCTTTCTGGTGCAGGGCAAGCAGTCGGCATACGAATCGGGCGTCTTCTTTGCGGCGGACACGCAGTCAGAGCTGCAGGAATGGCTAAAACACTTGAATGAGGCTCTGCAATTTGCCAGGCATTGGCTGAGCGCCACCTGACATTCCATAGAGTATCCTCTTTTTGCCTTCTTTTATTTTATATCTGTTTGTGTTAACGTTATGTATTTATATATTTTGGTAGTTGCCTCCGGGAATTGTAAATTAGAGTGTTTGCCATGCAAACTTGCCGCTGGAATCCAGTTTAACTTAAGTTGTAGAAAGATATATCTTTAGATATAGTAAACATGGTTAGATAGTAAACATTCCTGCGCCTTTTGGGGGGTAAATAGTCATAGGTATCGGAACTAGGGATGTTTATCGAGATAAACTTTGTTATATCACAATATTAAATATCGAAAAATATCGAAAAATATCGAAAAATATTGAAAAATATCGAAAAATATTGGATTTTAGACGTTGGAATATCGATATTCCTTTTTAAAGAGAAAAAATTAAGTAAATTTGCTCGAATATTCTGGATAAAGTCGATATTTTCAAGTTAAATGTGATATTTTTTTGATATTTAAAGCTACGCCATTTTCGATATAATATTGATATTTTATACATCCCTAATATATATATCATACCACCCCCCCGATGCTCTCTCTTTGGCCTTTTGCCGTTCACGTCACAACAACAACAGTTTATTACATAATTTACATGGGGGGCTACGAGATAAGTCGATTAGATACAGAGAGACGATTATATATATATATATTTTTGATATACATAGGTTACAAATATGATACACAATGTACGTACGTTATATGCGCGTCGCGGGTGTCCCGGTTATCGCTGCCCCATCCTCCAAATCCTCACATTCGTGCCTAGTTTAGTGCCTACACGCACAGCAATTACATTTAAGTTATATGTACTATTAGTTTTTTAAGCTGCGATTTTCTTGTAATTTCGTTTTCGTTTTGGTTTCGTTTTCGTTTTCGTTTGCTCATTACAGTGCAAAACATAAGAGAGTCTGAGGTTATGTTTGTTGTGGTATTGTTTCTCAAGCAATTTACATACTTATAACTTGTACTTGTACATAACTTAAGCACTTACTATTCTCTATTGATCTCTGACAATGATTTAAAACTGTGGTATTCTGGCTGCTGTAACTATTTTGTGGTCGGATCTAAGGGTCTAGGGATATGCTGGGTGCGCAGTGTGTGAGTCGGGCCTTTGGGTTTTGGTTTTGTGTTTTTTGGGGGGATTTTTCCTTTGACTTAGCCTCAGGCCAGCACGTACTTCCACACGCGATTCGTCTGATGATTGGTCCCGATTTCGGTCACATACAGTGCCGAGCCGTTCACGCTGACCGCCATGGAGTGCGGATTCTTGAACTCGCCCCAGTGCCCAATGATGGCCTCCGAGCGCGGATCGATGGTGAAGCCACGCACCGGCAGCATCGAGGTGGGGCCATTGACCGCAAACACTATATCGCCATAGCTGGCCACGCCGAAGACACGTCCCAGATCAGGTTCCTGGATGGTGGCCGCCGGCTCACCCTCGCCATGGGATGAAATCAAGCCAGCTCTGCAAGTAAACCCCTTTAAAAATGCTGCTCTGAATAAGATATAGTTGCTCTTACTTGGGACACACTACACGCATGTTTTCCCTATCGGCAATGCACAGCAGATCCAGGTGCTCAAGCAGGGTGATGGCATGGGGAACTTGCAGGGACAGAAACTCTGTGGAAACAGAAGATTCTTAGATAATCTCTCAATCACTTGTGACATTACGTATACGCACCGGGTGGCTGGGGAATCGTTCGCAGCAGTTTGCCAGCGGCATTGAACTTCAAGATGCGACTATTGCAGTAGCCATCGGCTATGAAGAACTGTGAAATATAAGAAGAATATAAGAAGAAATTCGAAAGAAAATATATGCAGGAATACAAACCTCTCCCGTGGTGGCCACTGCAATGGAAGTGGGCTTACACAAATGCTTAACGGATGAGCCGGGGCGGAAACGCTTGCCGATGGTGAGCAGCGGCTTGTTGCTGAAGGGCTTAAACTAAGAGGAGGACTTTGAATTAATCCTAAACTAGGGTTTATACTGTGCTAAGCTCACTTTAAAAGCCTGATGCATGGCCACATCGGTGATCCAGTAGTTGCCATGGCCATCAATGGTCATGCCGTGTGGCATGTAGAACATGCTGGATCCCCAGCCTGATTTTATAGAACCCGTCTTCGCGTCCAGCACGTAGATGGTCTTCTCCTTGATCGGTCCATATTCGATTAGGTAGTAGATATTGCTCTCGTTGAAGGTGCTGGAAGGGAAGGACAAAGTATTAATACCCTAATTTCATTTAAAATTGTAACAAGGTGCCTGATATGCAAGTAACTTTTAAGAGAGCAACCAGATTAAAAGTTATTCCTTTTTGGGAAGTCAAAACTAGATCATAGATTGACCCCAAAAAAAGTGAAAAGCCTTTCCCCCGCTTTCCCCGCTGGCATTCCCTTGCATACATATGGGATAGACACTTGTTACTAGGCGGCGACAGCTGTTGACCTACTTAACATCCCAGTAGCGCTCGGCACGATGGAAAACCACTGGATTGCCCTGAGGATCCACTGCCACGGCGGTCACCTGGCCAAAGCTATGCTGCTCCGTGGGCCAGTTCTCCACCAGCACGGGAGTTGGAACACTGGCAGCCGGTATGGGTACGTTGTCGTAGCTGCGTTGATTTTGCAGGGCAACGGCATCGTCCACCACCAGGGGCAGCGGCAACTCCGATTGTTCCGATGCTGGCTTCGAGGAGAGCTGCTCCTTCTCCTGCAGCCGCCGCTTGATGAGGGCTCGCACTTGGTCGAAGAAGCGCTCATTGAGATTGACCTGCCCAGGGTCCAGCTCCACATCCATGCCCAGACCCGCTGGCAGGTGGTTGCTGCTGCTGCTACCAGTGGGAGCCACGCTTCCGAGACTTATTAGGGCCAGGAGGGCCGCCAACGGAAGGCCTGACATTATCTTTATTATTTTGTTGTGGTGTGTGGAAGTCCTGCGATTTTAGAAAGCCAAAACAGATTTGGTTTTTTGGCCTCTGGCTGCGCTCACTCGATTTTCCGCACTGCCAACATCTGTTGGTGTTGGCGGTGGTGTCTATATGTTGAGCTGGCAAAAGATTAACTGACTCTGGTCCAAGGCACACACACACCGACTGTGAATGGCTCCCACGCTTTTCGATTTTCGCTTTCAATGCGACGCCTGCGCCTTGGTCCTGCACGGTGGGTCTAAAAGGGGGTTCTTTGGAGGTGCAAAAAGGATATAATTGGGGGTAATGTGAGGTGGAATTTACAGTTTACAATTTAGAGTAAAAGAAAATATATTTTAGAAACGAAATTTAAGGCCAGAGAAGTCTTTAAAAAATGTTTCTAAATTAAATAAAGAAAAGTAACAGCTTTACATCATTTTGTCTTAATGTGAATGTCCCAGTTTTATTCCCTTTCATCTCCACTGTGGCCCTGCCGCAAGCAGTCGTGAATTGGAAAGCGTTTATTGATTTTCCACAAAGCCAACCAGCCAACAGTTTGCCCTAAAAGTCATATAACATCCAACTCATACATTTATTGTGCACAAATATCGATAACAGCTGCTGGAGAAGATTGAGCTCTTCACCTTGGTGTGTGTGTGTGTGTCTTTCCTCCCTGCTCTCTCTCTCTCTCTCTCTCTTTCTCTATTATTTCTCTATTTTTCCGGAAAATGTTAGCATACTGTCGGCAGTCAGTGTCTTTGACGTCACAGCGAACTGTGAGGCGTACGAGGACGAGGCGGCGACGGGGCTGAGACCGGGTCCGGATCCGGGCTTACTTCATCCTACGCCCCCCAATCCCAGTTCGGCTGGGTCCAAATATAGCCGGTGTCCGTCATCGAGCAGTAGGCATTATAATAGCGTCCCGGCGAGCTAAGGAAATCCGAGTGAACAAATTACCTCCGCCATTACAATTTCAATTACAATTTCAATTCAAAAAGCCCATCTCCGAATTTCTCGACTCACCGGCAGTAGGAGAACTGTGGACACTTGCAGCGGAAGAGGCTTTGGAACTCCTCCTTGCATACCTCGTTCCACCAGCAGGTGCGCTGTGACAAGTGAGGGCAAAGGGAAACGAAACGGAAACGGAAAGGAGGGGGGTTAGTTTACCAAGCTTATTTCCGGTTAAAGAGGAGCCACCTCGGTCATGTAGCCGTGGACACTCTGGTCCGAGTAGCTGCGCTTCGAGAGGTGTGCCTGCACGTGACAGAAGAGCAACAGAAGCAACAGTCTGGAGGTCTTCAGGGGCAGCACAACGGGCGAAGACTGGGAAGGGAATTTGGGAACATAAATAAATTATTTAAAAATTATTTAAAAATTTTGTTAAAGAATTATTTATTGCCTTAATAAACTCACCATCTTGTTGGTTTACTTTCTTGACAAACTAGCCAGTGCTCTGACTTTAAGGTACAGTGAACACTTGACGCGTCGCATGTCCTGCGGTGAATGTCGCCTGCTTTCTAGCCTCCTGCTGGGGCGGTGGCGTCGTCATCTCGTCATCTCGGCAACGCAGCATCTCGGCTCCCTTGCATAAGTACCACACATTTGGCCCCGTTCGCCGTCGGCTCTCAGCTTTCACTACTTTCGCACACTCGCACAGCACAGCACACACACACCTCCTGCAGTTGCACATCTGTTTTGGGGGAGCTGTTTTCGGGGGAGCTTTTTGCCCACTTTCGAGTGGTAATTGCCCCACGGTTTCGGCTGTATTTCGGGTGAATGGATAAATACAGGGTTAACTCTGGGAGAGACTATAGGATTTTAGGTAAATCATTTATCTTCAGTTGATAAATCTGCATTCCAAGATGTTAAATTTTTTAATTACAATTTCTATACATTTTTCATAATTTTAATGATTTTAAATATTTAAAAATTTAGTAAAATTGTTTTTCTAACAAACGTGGCCTAAGCATTGATTGTAAAAGCTTTTATTTATGAAAAATAAGCTAGCACATGCTATACATTAGAGAATTTTTATTAGTTTATTGAAAAATCAAAGAAAATTAAATTATTTTTGAATACAAATGTTAGTTTTAATATTATGTAAGGCAAAACATAATAATAATTGAAATAATTTTAATAAAAACACAAGTCTAAAGTAATTTAAAGAAACAAAAACTTAATATTCAACAAGAGAACTATAAATAATTTTCTTTGAAACAGCAATGGAAATTTAAAAGATATTACCGAAAATTAAAAATACACAAAATTCACATAAAAATGTCTTCATTTATTCCTAATTAAGCGCATCGAAAAAATATAGAAAAAGTATATGAAAGCAAAGCAAAAGATACATTCAACTATTACTTGCAACCTGCAATATACCCAGCCCATCTTTATAATTTTAATTCTTGATTTATGCCATACTAACTCAACAAAATTGTTGATATAAATTCTCAACAATATATGAAAATTGTTTTGTTTTGTTTTTTACACTTTTTGTTTTGTTTTTCTTTGCGCTTCGAGCGACGTCACCACCCCCATAAGTCTGATTGAAAACGCACGCGACATGACTCAGCAGCAGGGAAAGAGGCTAAGAAACAAGCAAAAGTGGCAGCAGATGCTTAAAATAGTTGGGAAACTCATTTAGTGGGCAAAGTATTTTCATATTGGCCACATCAAACCGAATTTCCACAGGTGGAAAATTATGAGAAATTCCTTTAGAAACGAGTGAACTTTTATATGAGTGAACTTTATGTACAGACTTTTGTATATGAGACAGATTTTGTGGGCGTAAAAAGATTCCAATTTTGTTCTGGCGTTTTCCAGGCTGCCCCACAATATCTTTTTCGCACTGAATATTCTGGAAAGAATTTTCTCGGCATTTTTATACCCTTCCAGGGTATCCTTATTCTAATAAGAAGTTTGCAAGGAAGTGAAGAAGTCATTTCCGACACAAGCCAGTGATATATCATATATGTTTTGATTTACAATTAAAATTTTAATCAATAAATAATAAAATATACCAAAATTGTTAAAGGAACATTTTAATAAAATTTTTTAAATTTTAGAATAATCAAACATTTCAATTGCCAAAATATTGTTTGCTGTAAGCAGATTTATAAACTTCAAAAAAAAACCCTTCCAAATTGAAATTCCTAAAGTTTTGAGTTAGTTATTATATATTTTAATTGATTCAATGGCAAGGGTATACAAATTTCGATTTCCTTAAGATAGAATTCTATCGAATTTTTTTTTAATGTAAACAAAATAAATTTTAGAGTACAAACTATGAGAATTTCATGTGGGTTCTGATGTTTAGGAGCTTGCAAAGACAATTTATTGGAGAGAGTGTTTAGCTATCACTCAAATATGAGTCAAACTTGCAGCACTAGAAACTTCCTTAGTCAAAAATACGATAAAATCTTCTTTAGGTCACCATTCTAAGCAGTCTAGGCAGTCTCCAAATCTTCGACTCCCACGGAAATCAAACAGAAACACCAAGAAATCTCTTGCAGATTCGCACCAAATATACAAAATATATACAAAAATTCGGTGGGTTCTCTATAGAGACCGCGTGTGTATGACGCTCGCCTAAATTTAGAAGGGAAATAAATTTTCATATTTTTAGCTTTTGGGATGTAAACACTCGACTGAGGGTATAAAACCGTGTGAGTTCTCACTGAGTTCCATCATAATCGCAACGGCGGCGAATAGAGAAAGACACGCGAATCGAAAGTTCGGAAAGAATTAGCCAAGGTACGCAGAAGGATATAGCGAGAAGTGCCAAGTGATAAGCTTGATTATTTCCTTGATCAAAACCAGATGTCCGTAGTGCCCCTGATGTTCCGCGATTGGTGGGATGAGCTCGACTTTCCAATGCGCACCTCGCGCCTCTTGGACCAGCACTTTGGCCAGGGCCTCAAGCGGGACGACCTGATGTCCTCCGTGTGGAACTCCCGCCCCACAGTCTTGCGATCCGGCTACCTGCGTCCCTGGCAGAAGAACAGCCTGCAGAAGCAGGAATCAGGCTCGAATCTGACCATCGACAGTGAAAAGTTCGAGGTGATTCTGGATGTCCAGCAGTTCTCGCCCAACGAGATCACCGTCAAGGTGGCCGACAAGTTTGTGATCGTGGAGGGCAAGCACGAGGAGAAGCAGGACGAGCATGGATATGTCTCGCGTCAGTTCTCCAGGCGTTACCAGTTGCCCAGTGAGTTAAAGAAGAATATTTATATTTATTTTGAAAAGATATACAAAGAGAATTTAATTTTGATTGGAATATCTTATATATCCTTGATTATCCTGCATAATTCCTTACTTATACGGTTATTACCTTCCCCCCAGGTGATGTCAATCCCGACTCTGTGACCTCCTCGCTCTCCTCCGATGGCTTGCTGACCATCACGGCGCCCATGAAGAAGCTGCCGCCACCCTCGACTGAACGCCTTGTGCAAATCACACAGACTGGTCCCTCCTCCAAGGAGGACAATGCCAAGAAGGTGGAGACCTCCACGGCCTGAGGCTGAATTTAATCTAACCGCTCTGAGCGAATACTAGTATATGTGTCTACGTGTGCCTTAAATATTGGACTTTTTACAAACTTTTTGAGAAAATATTTTATAACAATTAAAAAACCAAACTAAAGATAACTTATTGGGTGATTTTCTTTTAACTTTCATTAAGTAGCAGAAGTTCGTCCATGGTAACAGAGTTCTCCTTGAGACTCTTCTCTATCCAGACGTTGACCCTCTCAATTTGCTCTGGCTTGAGCTCATCTTTGTAGCCATTTACCTTGCCTCTTCGCACGAAACTGGAATAAGGGAAAATTATAGCTCATGGAACTGTATATAAAAATATTCCTTTCCTACTTGTGCTTTTCTTTGCCAGCATCTTTGTGGGTGGTGTGCGTGTGCTGGGATCTCTCCCAGAGATGATTTGTTGTGGGATTTTCTGTAATTTAAAAGAAATCTTGTAACATATAATGTAATGAAAGTATGTTTAGCTCACTCTTCATTTCCTCGAAGGATAAATGCTTCAAAAGTTGCCCCATTTGCTCCTCGCTGATGGTTTTATTCAGAAACTTAGACACTTCGTTGATCACTCCTCGAAGATCCTTTTTCATTCTCTCGAAACTAGTGTAGAAAACCCAAGGTTCATTTCTCAGCTGGTAGAACTCGTAGGCATGTTCTATGACCTCCGTTACGTACTCCTGGGAAGACACCTGCTCATCGAAGTACTGTTCTAGGGTCTTTCCATAGTTGGGGCCGGTGGTGACACCATGATAATATAGCGAGACCCACGAGTCAAGGGGATTTCGAAAGACATAGATAACTTTATTTGTGCCAAGCCAAAGCTTTGAGGGCAGCAGGGGGAGAGCCAGGTGGGATTTAATCAGTCGAGGGGACTGGAGTTCTTGGACAGGTTTCAACGATTCCTCAATATCTCCAGTGACGTAGAAATTAAACCTAAAAGGGAGGAAGTATAAAGAGTAGGCTCTTAAGATATGGGAGTGGCATACGTACTCCAAGAACGGAGATCGAAGTTCCTGATCTTTGGCTAAAGCTCCCTCGAAGTCACAGTCGTTGAGAAGTAGCCACAGCAATTCCTGCATCCAAGTGGTTCCACATTTAGGAAGCGTGACGATCCACACATCATCCTCCCGAAGTTCCATGTCATGAATCACGTCATCAAGAAAGCGTTGCATGTGTACATTTTTATGGGTAATTTTCCGCTTGGACCAGTCTTTGTCAATGAGATGTGTGGGATAGCTCCGTGGCGTGACCTGAACGTGCTGCATACCGACGGCTTACTGACTGTAAAAACTGTAAAAACATTTACTGGAGGGAGTATTTATGAGATACGTAGTAGCTCTCTTCTCTTTGCAAGCTACGGACTCTCTTCTCGGCTTCTCTCTCGAATTTCGATGATAAGATTGCACCACAGTAGTAGTTGCTGCTTGTTTGCTTTTTGATTCGATTTTAATTGGACAGCTCTCTGCTCTCATTTCGAGCGATAATGGAATTGTAAACAAGAGCCCAGCGAAGATATAGATGTCAGTGGTGGACAGGGAAATACAAAGAGGTATCAGTGTGTGGTAAAGTCAACAAGTGATTTGTTATTTAATAACAAAAACTGAGAGGTTTCAGGGGGAACGTACATACAAGTAATTAATTTTAATAAGCTTCAGAATCTGATGATGACCACTGAATGATACCGGTAAGCCATTAAGTTACAAAGAGTATATGAAAAAGCAATCGTTTATTAAACATATAGTATATATCACCGCAGCTTACAGACTATTAACAAAGATTCGAGAAACTTATTGCCCCAACTCGGGGGGAACTCTAGGCAGAAGCAAACTTGCTGTAGTTGGCAAAGTCATCCATGTTCAATTTGTGATCCCTGAGATTGATGTCCGACCAGAGATCGAACTCTCGGATAATGTCCGCAGTGAGCTCATCTTTGTGGCTGCCCACCACGCCTCGACGAACGAACCTGTGGTTAGAGTTGCTTTAAAGCCAGCTCCGGGATAATCTCTGAAAATCATCGTTCCAAAACTCACCTGAACTCTTCCACCTCCCTTCCGGCAGCTGCCTTCATGCTCTCAAACTCCTTGACATGGTTGCAGGCGGGATTATCGCGCATACTCTCAAAGGACAGGTGCCTAGTCATCTGCTGCACTTGATCCTTACTCACCGTTCGCCCCAGAAACTGGGCCACTTCTCCAATAACCTGGCCCAAATGCCCCTTCATCCTCTCATAGCTGGTGAAGAATATGTGCGGCTCATGGCGCAGCTGCCAAAAGTCCAAGACATGGGGCCAGCAGGGCGTGAAGTTCACATAGCCATCGATGAAGGAGTGCATGAAGTCGGACTTGGTGCCCTGGTAGCCCACCATGCCGCGCCAGTGATGGAAGTACGAGATGGCCGCATCCTTGGGATTGCGATACACATAGATGATCTTGGGGCGCTTGCTCCAGATCTGCCTGGGCAGCAGCCAGGCGGGCAGATGGGACTTGATCAGCCTGGGCGAGGGTAGGGCATTGGCCGCCTCGATGGTGTCATGCGGGACATTGGGCACCACGCCATTGAACCTGCAAGGGAAGAGGAATGAGTTTCTCTCCTGAAATTCCTCTTAATGAAAACCCACTCTAAGAAGGGTGATCTCAACGTGAGATCTACACTCTTGGCCGTCTCAAAATCACAGCGGTTGATCACCAGCCAGGCCAGCTCCTGCATCCAGGTGGTGCCACACTTCGGCAGGGTCACAATCCACACATCGTCCTCTCGCACCTCGAAGTCATAGACCCTATCGAGCACGGGCTGGAAGGTGTCGGCCAGGCGGCAGAAGCGCTGCTCCCAGTGGCCAACCACCGGCACAGCCGGCTCACTGGTGGCATAGATCGAGGAGTAGCCGCCGCTGATGGCCAGCTTGTCGATCTGCTCGAAGGGCACGCTCTTGGCAAAGAAGCTCGACTGCGGCATCTCGCTAAGCTCGCTGGTATTCACACGGTAGATCGATCGATCGAACTGATCGCCTCGGCAGCTGGAAGCGCATTGAACGCTGTGCCACATTACTCGCAGAATCTGTTGCTTCGTTTCCTCAATTCGGAGCTGGCTGCGTGACACGATCCCAGGCCTGGGACTGAAAGGAAACCATTATCATGATGAGTGAGAGTTATGGGTAAACGATCACGCTGTCACCCCTGCCATATAGATTATGCAATTAACGCGTAACCGGACTCGTTTTGGGGCGACAAGCGATGTCGTGCTGTAAGACGAAAGACTTTCTTTGTGTGGAAAGAAAGAAACTTTCTTTTGGGGCTGGCAACGCTTTGTTTACTTACCTCTCGAGTGAAATTAGGCCCAGACATTAAAGCCATTTAGCTGGAAGAATGCCAGCAGTGGCCTTTTTGGGAGCCCCAAAACAGGTTGTTAATATGCAGAGAATCGAACTGCGATCAAGGCGAAGGCGAGAGTGGAATTTTAATGATCTGAAAGTTATACCATAATAGTTTCTATATATGCAAAGGTATATATCCCTAACCTTGACCCTTATCCCATATATCTCCTAGATAGCTTCCATTTTGTTTTTAATTTTTATTTGTATTATTTGCATTTGTTGTTTTCATTTTTTTGTATTTCTTCGTGTTCTGTTGTGTTTGGTTTTTACAATAAATTTGACTAAATCTTAACATTTATAATCCTTAACCTGCAAGGAGCAAACAGATGTAGTAACAAATACACACACTCGCGCACACACACCCCGAAGTGGTTGTGTGTGAAGATTTCTCTCGTCTCGTGTGTGCCAGAAACATATAGTACTATATAGTTTATCGTATCTATATTTTATGTATACATTCATAACTTGCAATGTAATTTATGCGATTTAATCCAATACATATACAATTGAAATACACACATATTAACAACACTGAATATGCAGATACATTTATATATTCGCCCGACGGTCTCTCAGCTGGATTTGTTTACTTTTCCTCTTTACTTTTGCATTTATTTAAACAATTAGTTTATTTGTTTACTTCTGTGTGTGAGGGGGATACGGATACGGATGGTCTGTTGTCTGGTGGGGATCGGATCCGAGCTGGAATCCAGGATCCAGGGAGTCGGTTCTGCTGGGGACTTGTATACTCGTATATATAGTTTCTATCAAAACATTGTTGAAGCACGGGTTTAACACATACAAATTACTGTAACTCTGTGAATGACTGCCGATATCGTATGACATATATAAATATATATATATATACTATATATAATATGCTTCGTAAAAGTTGTATAAATTGTATATATCATATATGTATATTTTTTTGTATATATTATTTTGCTTTTCATTATCATCTCCGCTCTCCCTTCAGAGTGTCCCTTCAGTTATAACAAGAACGTATTATCAATTCGTATTAATAGATCTGGTTTATATATGTATATGTAATTTGTTCAGTCAATTAGATAAAAAGATTTCAAAAAGGATTTCACTTAATTGTTAAACATTTGCGTCTAGTTTGATTTCTCATACCGTATGCTTAGAAAGCTAAACAACATTAATAATAGTGGGGCTTTAGTTAGGATAGAGCTCGCCTCGCAAGGTTCCCCTTCTGGTTCAGTTGGGAGGGTAAAGGTAACTAGTTAATCATTAGGTAGTAGATAGTAGGTAGATAGTAGTAAAAGGGGCCCCATACGATTTCATACAATATGTCTCAAGAGTGGATTCGAATTGGTTTTGTTTCCTCATCAACATAATCATCATCATCATCATCATCATCATCATCATCATCAGTTTCTTCAGTTAGCTAGTCGATAGTGATAGTAGTTAGAAAGTAGTTAATGCCTGCCTTGATCCTGCCAGCACTCGTGTGGCTCTAACCGATTCCTAGTTCTCCTAGGATCTCCTTAACCCATCCTTGCAGTGTCTAACAGAGATTGTCTTCTTGATGTGGGAGAGAACTGTGGGCTATGGCTAGATATACATATAGCCTGGCCGGTTGAGGACCGTGCTTCGCCAGGTACAGTTGAGCGCACGCCATATTGTAGCTCCGTTTCTGGCCAATATGCCGGGGTTTTAGCCCGCTTTCGTTAGCCTAAACACATACACATTTACTTGGGGGGAGGGACATGCACACGCGCAGCACTTACACACAGACAGACTCACATGGTTTATATAGAAATAGAAATAGTTCGCTTCTTGTGATGCATCTTAAACATTTAATTTTGAGTCCAGCCCAATAATTGTTTACTTTGTTTGTTTGTTTGTTGGTTTGTTTGTTGGTTTGCCTTAGTTAGTTTTTTGTGACACCGCTTGGCACTTGGCTCGGCCACCGCCGCCACCTGTCCCTGTCCCCCAATGATCCTGTCCGCTTGGTCCGTTGAGAGATATGTGTGTAGGTGTGTTGTGTCTGTGTATGTGGGTGGTTGGGCGGGACACAACGGGTGTAGGTGGCTGCAACTCGACCGCGCTCAGGTCGAGAGACTGCGAGTCCGGAGAAGGACGTCGCAGGACCAACGACGCCGTCACTAGAGTACGTCCTCCATCTCGTTCTCGCCAATCGTGGAGGTGCCCGGCACATGGGCCGGCAGTGGCTTCAGTAGACCCGAGAACAATCTCCGGAAGGCCGTATGCTATTTGGAGTTGGCCATCTTGCCCACCGGCGGCTGCTTGGCCATGATGTCCGCCAGAGTGTTGACGCCCTGCTCGTCGTACTTCTTCCACTGCGAGTAGTTGATCTGCATGTAGGTGATCAGCTGTGGCATGTCGATGAAGCCTGATAGGTTAAGGGATAAGGATACATTAGCAATGAGCAATGAGAGAATAGCTAGCGATCTGCGGCTACTCACTCTCCCAGGCATGCATCATGTCCTGTATGATGTATTCGATGAAGCCTATCTGGCTCTTTGGTATGCTGCAGGTGGCCCGATCGAACATGGGCATCACGATGGGCAGGTGACGCTGCTTCTCCTCGTCCGTCTGCATGAAGTACTCCTCGGCTATGCGACGGGCCCACTCGATGCAGAACTGCATGGGACGAGCAGGATTGCTCACATCGGCCACCTTGATCAGCATGCGACGCATGAGTATGGAGGTCTCCTCCTCCGTCTGCGAGTGTTGCTAAAAGATATGGGATTGGGGTTAGTGTGCAGCCTGGTTTGAGGTGTCTTTCCAACTCACCTCACGGGGCTCTTCGCCGCCAAAGACGCTCACGAACTTGGCCAAGTGCTCAAAATGCCTTGTCATCTCGGTGGCCAGGATCATGTCGATGATGGTGCTGCGAGCAGATTTGTAGGTCTCCTTGTCCAGGTTCTTGAAAATGTTGATCTTGTCGTCGCCTAAAAATAACATTAGTAAAAATTAAACTATAGATTCTCTTTCCTAATTCTATTGAGGATCCTTACCCAAAGTAAGCTTGAAGGTTATGGCCGCATGATGGTTCTCCAGCACTGTAAGATCATTGTAAAGGACAGCCAGGGCATCGTTGGAGTTGCACAGGAAGGCCGAGGAGCGTCCCGGATGATCCACATCATGGGCAGCGGCTGCTATTAGGGCTGTGGCCTCATCCATGCGATCCATCACCATCATGTCCTTGTTGGTCAGCTGGGTGATGAAGGCACCAGTGGCCTAAAGAAAAAGCCAAGGAGTTAGCTAGGCTCTCACAATAAAATAGATATTGGAGATTACCTGCATGACATCCGCGGCATGGGTGCTGTTGTGATATGTGTTGCTCTTGCGGTAGTGGGCCTCCATCACCGCCAGCCAGGCCTTGCACACGTTCTCATCGATGTTCAGTGTGGCGAAGACATCGAAGCGACGGAACATCTCCATGCCCAGGTAGAGCAGCGGATGATAGTCGGTGATCTCCTCCAATTTAAAAATATCAAAGTCCCAGCTGAGAGATTCTTCAAGTAGTTCCATGATGATGGGATTTGCCTGTAACATAAATTTTTTAAGTTAATGTAATTCTTGAACTGGTTTTGGATCGAATGTCTACCACCTTCATCTTGGCTGGCACTATGGTGGCAGTTCTGGTGGAGCTGCCAGTGCGTATGATGGAGTCATTCGAGCTGCGACGCGATGAGTAAACGCTGGGTCCCTAAAACACACACAAAGAGATCTCTGGGTTAGCTTCGGATCAGTGCAAGTGTTGGGGGCTTCTTAACTACCGTCAGCAGGGCACCGATCAGATCGGTGGCTATGGGGTCGTCCGTTCGTATCTCCTTCATCTGCGGACTGTAGAGGCCCTCGCGCTTCAGGAACTCCAGGACCTTGTCGATGAGACGCGCCTCATCGGCCGAACAATTCTCCTGTACTTGTGATAGTAAATTGATTATCTAATGTGCGAGTGCGCAGTGGTTGCGTTTTGATTTTATTTTATATTATTTTGAATTTTGTTGTGTTCGTTTGTTGTTTTTGGTTGGTTGTTTTGAGTTTTGTACATTTTTGTTTATTTGTTTTTTTATTTTAATTTTTTATTATTTTTGGTTAGCGACGCACAGCGAGCAAATCGAGCGAGCGAGCGAGCGAACGTGCGAGCGAATTTGTAATATATATTTTTTTATGAGTTGGTTCATTGTTCGAGTACACAAAACATAAAAGTAAAAAAGAGAACATAACAATTAAGAGATAAAAAGAGAATAAATGTAAAAACATGTTGGTTTAGTTGTGCGGTTTGCTGTTGCTATTTGGGGTTAGTAAGGCGTTAGGGTTATGACAAATTAGGAGCTCCAAAAAGAGGGTTAAGAACGAATATTAGACCGTTGTATCAAGTGCATTCACTCCAGCTTGGAGTCCAGTCCTGGGAGGTCCTAGGTCCGTGCCCCAGTTGACCTTTAACAGGCTTCTTCGGCTTCCTTTGACTGGCTTAGGGCCAATTGAGCGAGTAATTCGATAATTAAAAGCGTAGTGAATGCAATCAACGATGGCCTTCGCATCTCCCTCAAAGTTAGCACAAAACTCCAACCCGGCAGATGCATTTGCTCTCGGCCTTCACTGTGTGTGTGTGTGCCTGAGTGTGGCTGTGTGTGGCGCAAAGTGTGTGCTTGTGTGTGGATGTGGTCATGTGCTAGTGCAAATATTGTTGCTAATGCTATTGCTGTCGCTGCTGCAGTTGCTCGGGGCAGGACAGGACACCAGGACACACACACACACACACACCAACACAGGGGCACAGGACCGGACACCGGACACCGGACACAGCACAGTCACCGGGGCACAATCACGGACGACAATTTAGTAGCAATTTAGGCACTCCCACAACAGACATCCCCCTAAATCCCCAGAGGGTGCAACGTGCTGCAGCCACAACCCATATGCAAATGCGAGGTGGAGTCATACTTTAGTGATGGGCGCCTCCAGCGGCAGCGACGTCAGCTTGGCCAGGCTGGTCCTTCGCAGTCCGTCCGAGGCGATCGACCGGACATCGAAGCTGCAGCGCCGCACCGAGTGCAGTGAGCCGCGCGGAGCCTCCTTCGGCTGGGGCAGCGTGGCTATGAAGTCCATCTGCCCGCCGGGTACATCAAAGTTGAAAATCAGGTGCGTGGGTGCGCTGCGATACCCCAAAAAAAGAGAGATTGCCAATTAGAGTGGGAGAACTGACGAGGTTAGGCATGCTCTCTCACCTGCCAATGCAGGCCACGGGCACGACGCGTACGTGCATGGGTATGCCCTCCTGGCTCTTGCGGCGCACCGTCAGTATGCCATCGAACTCCTTGATGCTCTTGCCCTGCTCACTGATGGTGGACAGGTCCGACACGAATATGTCCGCCAGCGGCTTGCTAATGATTTCGTCCTGTTGGCCAACGCGGAAATCTCATTAATGCCTCTGCCCTTGCGAACAAGTCACCCCCAAGTCACGTCCCCCCCACTCACCAGCCGCATGTTGAGGAGCCTCTCTGTGGCCCTGTTCGCGTACTGAATGCGCAGCACGTCGTCCGTGATGAGCACCACCTCCTTTAGCCGGTGCAGCGCCGTGTAGAGTGCCTGGGGGAATATACCAAAGAGAGGCGGAGAGGAGGTTACACTCACAGCTCACAGCGCGGGTTTACAGTTTCAGTCGGCGGCTTCCATTTAATTGAATTAATTTTCAGGACAGAGCTTTGGGGGGCAAATGGAAGGAGCAGCCAGGAAGCAGGACATTAACTCGATTACCTGTTGAGTGGACATGACATTGTGCGGCCGGATGATGGAGTGCAGTATCTGCTTCAGTTCCACACTGCACATGGCCAGGTTGGTCGTCTCCGCTACGCACTGTGGAATACACAAGAGATGAGGCACTTGAGGCATCTGTTTCTGTTTCTCTTTCGACCTGATGGGGCAATTAACGGAAACTTACTCTATTAACGCCAGCGTCCAATAGAGCAATTAGCACATCATCCTTCTCGAAGAAACTGCCAAAGGTCGGATCGGTCGTTAGTGGTAAACTTCGGTAAACTCAGTGCTCCCTCAGACACTACTCACCTCTTCTTGCAGACTGCAATTATTGTCGTTAAATGGTGGCCGTGTGTGTGACGTATGGTTCTGCAGGAGGAGCAGGAGGAGGAGGAGCAGAAGGTGCCATCAAGTTTTATGGCAAAGTGAAAAGTTTATGAAAATGGAAAAGTTTTTGTAAACTTTGGCCAACCTAAAAGTGGCAACCCGAACTCGAACCCGAACCCATTTCAACTCAGGCAACCCATTGCCTTAGTGACCCCAACCAGAACCCCAAACCCACCTCGCAATGTGCTCCGCATCCAGATTCTTGGCGGAGCGCGCATCAATTATGATTAGGTGGTAGCACTGGGCGGTGGCATACGACTTCTGCAGGGTGTCCAGGGCCTCCTCCTTCGACTTGACCAGCGTTACGTCCAGCTGGTGGCGCTGGCAGGCAGCGGTGACCGCCTCGCAAATGCTGTCCGCCTTGTGGAACACCAGCAGGGCCTAAAAAATAAAGAAACAAGCACACAAACAGAGGAGGTCGGTCCAGTGTCCAAAGCCATTGCACTGATTGAATTGCCCGAGAGTTCAAAGTGGAGAGCTCGGAGAGCTTACCTTAAGTTGAGGATTCGGTGGTAGCACGGTTGGATACTTCAGGTCCATGAGATTTCGCTGAAACAGGATAAAAGATACACGGTAAAAGAGGGTTGCAGGTGAGGCAGGTGAGGCAGCAACGTGTAAAATTTAATATAAATCCGCAGCTCCGCTGGCTTTCCAGCCATCAGAATAAGAGGGCTTAACCGGGCTTCGCATTTTCCCACCATGTCTGTTGTCCATATGCTTGTATCCATGCAGTGCCCGTGCCCGCCCGAGTATCTGTCAGTGCGCCGGCACCCTATCTACCAGATACCAGATACCAGCTACGCCAGCACAATGCCTGCGTGTGTGTCGTTCGTGTCGCCCAAATGATGATAAATTAAAATAAAATTGCTCGCCGCCGACTCCAAACTCTCTGACTGACTCTTCCTTTGACTCTGCCCCTGGCTCTGCCTCTGACTCCTCCTCTGACTCTGATTCCGTTTCTGATTCTGACTTATGTGCGGCAAGCTCGTGTGCTGCAGATTTATAATACGAGCACGTTAAATCCCGGCAACGAGCGCTCGCTGGAGCGGGCTCAGTGTCAATCAGGGGAATGAAAATGTAATCGGAAATGTATCACAGCCATTTTCCACACACAAATCACACACACATGGCACAGGGAATAAGACGCTGCTAAGGCGGCAGATTGATGGGCAAACCGTAAAAGTTGGTCCTGCCAGGTACCTGGAAAATCCGGAGCTCCTCCTCCTCGATGCTTTTTTTGGCGGCCACCTGGAGGTGTAGCTTCGGCACCTTGGGCAGTCGTCGCTCGTACAGGCTGCGTGTCTTACGATCCAGGCAGTTGACCTTGCGCCGAAGGACCACTGTCTCCTCGCTGCTGTCGCACTCCATCTCCGGGTGAGCTCGTGGCTCCCTTGGGTCTGCCTCCAAGCTGAGGCTGTTCAGCAACAGGGCCGGTACATCCAGGCTGCGTATGACCTCGACTATTTCCGGCTGCGGCACTCCAGCTCCGGCTCCAGCTCCAGCTCCTCCCGAGCTGCGTCCGCTGCCGAAGGCTATGCTCAGCGGCCTTGTGCTACGACGCAGGGGGGTCATTATGTCACGGCCTTCGGCGGCCACACTGGCCTCGTATTCCAGCTCCATTTCCTCGGGCGTTTTACTCGAGTTCCGCCCACCAAATGGCAGGGAAATGGCCACTGGAGGAGCCGGTAGCGACGATAGAGACGAAGCTGCTGCTGCTGCTGCCGAAATCGTTTCCAGTTTCATTTCCGGGCAGGAACCTCGGCCGCCCGCTGCCGCTGCCACTGCCGCCGCTGCTGCTGGCGAATCCGTATACAAATCCGTTTCGGAATCCAAATGAGCGGAGCTTATCAGCCGGCTGCGACCGCTATCGTCATCTGGCATTGGTCTTTCATTATGGTTATCGCGACGCGGATCGGATATAGCTCTGCCCGCCGATGGTGGGCCAACAGCTGCGACATACGGCTCCGAGTCGGAGTCGAGCTCGGTGGGATTCTCGCGGCCGGCGGAGGAGGACTTGGCCGAGGAGGATTTGCGACGAAAGACATGGCTGAATTTTGGCAAGCAATTGCGCATTCTGCTAATTATAAAACAACACGCGACGGAGGAGATTGAGAGCGACAATTACACTGGCCACAAAAGCAAACGGAGCACTAAAGACTAGACACTAAACACTGCACACTGAACACTAAACACTGAGCACTTGAGGTCCAATGTCTTAGATCAATAACAAGTTGTTTGCATAAGCGACGCCACACGAACGGAGGAGAGGCATTTCCAACTTTTCCACGCCGCCTAATGCCAGAGCCTAATGGGACAATCTCGATTTGTATCTGTAAGGCTGTCGATATCTGAATCTACAGCTGTATCTGTATCTCTGACTGTATCTCTGGCTGTATCTGTATCTGTTTCTAGCTCAATCTGTATCTCAATCGCCTCAGAATAATTCACAGGTCTTGTGGTCGCGACGCCCGACACATCGAACTGAAACGAAGCGAAGTGAGTCGCCTGCCTCGTCGATCGGGGGTAATCTCTTTCTTTGCCTTTTGATTTCCCACCTTCAATGTTAATTGATTTGATTTCTCTGGTAGCCCGTATTGTTTATAGGCAAAGCACACACCAGGCCGCGCCAGGTTGTATGGGTGAGCGGCTATTTAAAGCGGAATGTAAGGCGTCGAAAAGCGCATTGGATGAGCGGAGAGCGGCGGGCCTTGATAAGATACCTTATCAGACGACGTAACAGCCATGTGGTTCGACTGCCCGAAAGGGGGATTCTCTTCAGAGGGAGCTGACCCAGACCCAGTCCCAGACCCAGACTCACCTGGTACACGTCCATTGGCTCATCTTCCGGTGTTAAAGCGAGGGCGAGCGATGACTTGCGGTGGCGGTGGCTGTTGCCGCCGCCGGATGAACTGGTGCCCGAGGTGCCTGTGCCTGCAAAAGAGAGAGAGTTAGTGGAAAATCGCTTTACAGTTCGGGTTGGGGGGGCAGGAAAGTTCCCCGGAAAAGTATGCTACATTTCTGGGCGTAGCGGTGCGCCGCATACTTTCGGGGCTGGCAAGAGCCAAATGCCCGCACGCCCACAATCAAAATGAATGGTCACCGAGACCCACAACAAGCACACAGGAAGCAACACACTCTGGCAGGGACACGCACGCACATTAATTCCTCTTGTTGCACGTTTTATTTAATTATAAACGTTGGCATTTCAGAAACACTTTATAAACGAACGGGCAGGCAGGCAGGCACACACACGAGTGTGTGAAAGGGTACGAGCTGAGTCCTTGGGGAAGCTGCTCCTGAACTGTCAACGGAGGAGGCACTCCAACCCACCGAGCAGTGAGTCCTGTCGCCCCAAGGCACTAAGCTCGCCAAATTGTATTTCACTTAATGAGAAGCAGGACTTCAATGGACCAAAGGCTGACCTAACAGATCTATTTTTTGCATATGGAAAGCAACCTAAGTAAGTCCTTAAACTAGCCAGGGAAAATTTATATAAAACAAAGTTTTGATGTGCAAATAATAAAAGTTGTTAGCTGTTGGAAATTACTTTACATTTTGCTGTACATATTTCCTTGATATTTACACAATTAAAAAGGGGACTATCTAAGTAGCTTTAATTAGTATAAAAAATAATGTAAATATACATCTTAGAGCTAGTAAATACCACTATTATTTCAGTTAAAAAAATAGATTTTACTGCTTTATAACACTTAAGGCAGAATACCTTTAAATTTCTAAGCAAGCAATTAGACTTAAGCTTGCTATAAGGCATAGATTCCATATCAATAGACACTCCTCGAAGCATAAACAACAAACCTTTAAGACCCTTTTCAAGTGGTGCTTTTCCTGCATATTCTATTTAATCTTTAAAGTATATAATTTAGGAAATTCATGCCATATTGCTACGTGAACCATTTTCCCTGGCACTCTCGTAAAAAAATTCTTGAGAAAAGTTTAAAGGAAATTAAAATTCTGTGGCTTCCTGCAAGTTATGTATGCTTAGGCCCAAGCAATTTTTAAGGCTCTGCCTCCGAAATGATTGACCAAACAAACTTTCCTTGTTGCGGAATTTGTACGAAGGCTTTTGTGCGGATTCCCACAGCAAGCAAATTAAAGTTATCAACAAGTAATTTAAGGTTTTGTCTGGTTTCTGGATTCTTCTTTACTTTTAAGGTCAACCCAAGTCCTTCCAGTTATTTGTTTGTTTTCTTATAATTAAAGGCTGGAAGAGCCAAAGGTGCTTAATTCGTACTCTATATACAGATTATGTCTTGCCTTTCAGGGGCATAAATATATATGTAATAATAGGCAGATGTTGCCTAAACTAAGCCTGTATTTTAAGGTTTCAGTTATGTAAATAAGTATAAAAGCTGTTCTCTAAAATCGCTCTGTATTATATTACCTGTGAAATGTTTAATTACTTGCTTTAGCTATTAAAAAGCAGGTGGAAAACCAAACTAGCAACGTTTATTACAAAAATTCCAGAGATTTAAGGCAGCCTTTATAATTGCCAGAGGCTCACCCACAAAACTAATCCGCCCACACACCCCGAGGATCTCCCCTGTTGACCGCATCATCATCAAACTCAACTCAACTTTAACCCCCCAAGGAGGAGAGGCAACCTTACCCACATTTGGCCCGGTCTCGTCGGAGGCCGGACGCGTTAATGAATCTCTGCCAGCAGCTCCGATGGCAGCAGCTATGCTAGTTGCTGGTGCTTCCAGGGCGGGCACCGGGGATGGTCTGGCCCCGATGCCGACCAGATCCACGCCCACATTGCAATTGCAATTGCTCGGAACACTTTCCTCGCCCATGTGGGCAGCAGCACTGGGATTGGAACTGGGATTAGTGGACGACGACGACGACGACGGCGTCGCGCTTGTGGCCGATCCAGCCAAATTCGGTTGGCTGGATATTATCATTGTTTGTGCTTTATTTTCGCTTTTTCCTTCTTTTTTTCTATTTACTCGGGGTTTTCGCGATATGTTTGTATGGAAATTGTTTTTGTTTTTCTGCCAATGAAGTCACACAAATTTGGATTATTCCCGTGGCATTATGTTAATTGTCATTTATAGTTTGTTTTCCTTCCTGTTTTGCTTTGTGCTTTTTGGGGGCTGTTTCTGCTTCTGCGTTTGAGTTGCAGTTTCTGATTTAACCTTTCTGCTTTTGCTTTTGAATTAATATTTCTTCTTTTACCTATCTGCTTCTGCTTTTGGATTGCAGTTTCTGCTTTTACCTTTCTGCTTCTGCTTTGAGTTGCAGTTTCTGCTTTTACCTTTCTGCTTCTGCTCTTGAGTGGCTGCTCCTGCTTTTGGCTTTGGCCTGACTCTGCTTTTATCTGTCTGCGGCATTGATTTCACACAATTAGTGCGTAATGATAAACTGGCCCACATGCATACTATACAAACGGGAGAGCATTTGGTGCTGGCGCAGATATGGCAGCATGTGTGCACACTTAATATAAATAGCCCAGTTGGGGCATAAACAAAAACTAGCCAGGGAAAGTACCCACAACAGTGCCCGTGCCCAGAGATCCATGTACGCTGTACCCAGAGTTTGCCTCGGCGGTGGGGACACTATATTTGCGCTTATTCAAATGGGTCGAGTGTATCTTATCGTTTGTGTTTTTTTCGGAGGCCAGAGACGGGGGCCGAGAGCCGAGAGGGGGAAGTTGGATGGGTACACGCGTTGTAATCTAAACGAAAATCGATAAATTGTTTAGATAAAACGCGGCCAGCAGCCACTGGGCTGACGTCGCAGCAACAGGCTCCGGCTCCGCCCGGGATTTGAGTTTTTTGTTTTAGCTTTTTGGGTCTATATCCCCAACTTGGCACATATACTTACTGCCTGGGCTCACACGACTGCACATAGTACGACGACGGACTCAAAAGCACAATTAACACGGAGAGTAACCAGAGTCATTAAATGTGGATTTCACGGCTAGTTGGCACTGGGAGCTGGCGGATTGATCGATTTTCGCTGAGGGGGCCTTACGGGAAGAGGGAGAGAGACAGACTAGACTCACTCGCTGGCGGCCAAAGCCGGATTGGCCCGAAATGCAAATGGATATTTTTGTGGTGGAACTGTGGAGCAAGTGGAGCGCGAGCCGGACTGGGAAAAACGTCCGTTCTAATCCGGTATGAAGAACTGTTTGCCAGATGATAATTCTCGCACGGATTTTGAAACTGCCGCCAGTGGCAGAGCAGTGACTGCGACAGCGACGGCAGCGATGGGTGCGCTGCGAGCCAAACTAACGGTCTGTTGGGTCTGCCGTCTATCCAGGAGATACAAATGTATCTGCACGGGGAAAAACAGGATTTTCACACAGAAATAAATGTTTAACATACAATTAAGTGCTTGCTGAACTTCTTGTATTTAATATACTCGAAAACAAGTCAAAGATACTTTCCAAAATTTGTATCTAAAAAGAGAGAAATACAGATTTCTTCAAGAAAATTTGTATCTATATTAATTTAGAACCTTGACAGACTTCCTAGGGCTACAAACATTCAGAAAACATGGCAAAAATATTTTGCAAACTTTAATTATTTAGAAGTGAGGCTTGTTTTCTTGCTGTGTGGCGTATCTAAGGCGCTTAGCCGACAGGTGCAGTGGCATTAAAACCCCTGTGAATGGCCACAAGAGACGGACATTTTAATTTAAATACAAAGAGAGGATTAGGAGGGGCTAACCAACATTCCCGCTGGCCGATCACTCGCACTGGGTGCTGCTTTTCGGGGCCTTTTGCGCCTTTGGCCGTTGTCATGGCGACCAATTAATTTGTGATAAGATAATATCAGGCAAGTTTGCTCATAGTATTCAGATGTTTAGGCTGTGTGCGTTGAGGGGGAGAGATACTGCTCTGGGCACAGGTACAGAGATACAGATACAGGTGCTGGCGATGGCGCTGGCGCTGGCGCTGGCTCGGCCAGATGCAGATACAGCCGCAGATAGGGATAGGGGATACATGGACATAAGGGAACGGCAGTGGGACAACGCGTGCACAATCTACATCTGTGTGAGGGGAGGAACGAAGCCAGAGAACAAGACCGAGAGAGTGTCCCCCCGGCTCTATCTAATGCCAGGCGATCTTCTTGGCTCAGCGATACTCGCCTTTGATAGCCGCACCCACTGGACACAATATATACAAGCATATATTGATAGGAACCCGGGAGTATCCAGCGGTAATCTAATCTCCCCGCCGGACTGGGCCCCTTCACGTGGCTAAACACAGAAAGTAATTTGTGTAAGACCTCCTAAAAATCGCACTATAATGCGGTCCTAGCAAAAGCGGCCACTGCGATCGTCATCATCGCTCTTCTCTCCCCCCCCCCCCCCCCCCCCCCAAAAAAAAAGGTTGTTGTGGAAAACTGATAAGCTGGCAGGGCTTTGACGCGTGGGATTAGCCCGTCATCGTAATGGATCGGGGTGGCTAGTGAGTGTAGCGTCGTCGAGTGATCGCTTTGGTTTGTTTTCCTTGGCTTTGATTGATGTTTTGGCGCCATTCCGTGGGCGTTTTCATTGTTTACCAGGGCAGCTCGTGAGAGCGACGATCGATCGATCGATCGATCGGTTCGCGTTTGCCGTTTGCCTTTTCGTTCAATTAAATATGGAAAAGAAGAGTGTTATACCTTGGAGCTCTCTGAGTAAACTTCGCGGCGCTCTCCTACGGTTCTTATACGGCTGCTGTGACGACTAAAAACCAGATATACATATTGTCATGTGAATTTTTGCATATATTAATTGAGGATTTTTCTGATTAAGGGGGACATGCTTGCAGGGTTACAAGTGCTAAGATACATGTTTGCAGGAAAAGATACGATGTATCTGCATCTCTGCTTATGGGAGAGACTTCATTCAGCTAGGCAATCTATAAGATACACGGAGACACACTGAGCCACTCGTTACACTTGTTGTTGTTGTTGCTGCTGCGTCTGTTGGCACACTTAGTTGTGAAGTTTGTTTTGATTTTTAACACTTTTTCGATACTTGGATAGGGGCGCAGGTATGGGTGGGCAATATGTACGTTTTTTGTTGTATTTTAGAGCACGCTAAGCTGTTTTTTTCCACCTAAAGCCCCACCGCCGAAACAGAAACAGAAACCGATACCGAAACCGAGACCGAGACCGTAGCCGAATGCAGCCCAGCAATATTATTCGCTTGTTCGATTCACAATTTCGAGTACACCACGACGACGGCTAGTCGGGGCTCTATGCGTTTTTTAATTGCAATCGCTATGGATCGACGACCGGTTGGCCCTGGGTTATATGTTATATGCGTTGAACAGCATGTTTTTTTTTGTTTTTAGTATTTTTTGTGTGATCAAGGCACGACTTGGCCAAATCTAAATTGGCGGCTCTGCTGCATTAGGCCGTGTTAGCCAGCGACCAGTTTTAGGCAGGTCTTTTGCAATTGCATTTGGCTTTTTTGGGGGCACTTTCTCGGGATAGCAAGGCACTATATTTTACGGTATATATCACACGCGGCGTTTACCCATACAGTTTGTGGACTGCACAGAGTTATAGCCAACTCCTCGGTCTTGGCATTATTTTTCTTCTGGTTCTGTGGGGCCAAAATAATCCGTTTTAACTGTGGTCAGAGCGACAACTGAACTCCATAAATGGGGAGCAGCTGTTGCCGCCAAGAGCTTTGCCGATAAGCTCGCTCTTCCCTCTCTCTGTGGAGCAACACCCACTGGCGCTCGCTCTCCCTCTCCCACTGGGAGATCCGCTTGCCGAGAGCGATCAAGTTTCCACTGATGCTCACTCACTTGCTCTTGTTCCATTGAAACGCGACACGAGAGCGTGCGTGAGAGGGAGAGAGCGAGCGAGGGCGGCGGAGAAGCTGTTAATTGGATGTCGGCACAAAACAGCTGCGCTTGAAGCTCAGACAAGCGCCAGCTGACTCTTCCGAGGCGGGGATCGAGTTACCTGAGCGCGAAGCTTGCAAGTACCGTGAGGAGCCAGTGATACCCTGTGAGACCAGGGTGCAAGTAAGGACACTTTTTACAGAAATAAGGATACATTTTTTGTAGTGTCGTCTTTTTACATATCTCTCAATATAAAGAACAAAATATGTAATCATTTTTAAATTTTAATTAATATATAGAACATTATGTCAAATATCGATACAGTATTAATTTATTTATCGATTTTCTATACAAAATCTATATATAAGAAATTTGTGCAATCTAAAGATTCAAAACTAAGCTGCAAGATCACATAGTACCTGTTCCTGAGCATCCAGAAACCAAGTTCCCTAATCAATCAAATTCATTTTTATCTTACAAAACTTATGGCAGCCACTTGAATTGATTGGTTCCGAATCAGTAGAATCATAAATCTTCCGATAAATCAGAAGAAAAGGAAATGTGCAACCGATTTCCAGTTTCTCATTAATAAGTACCCTTACGAGTGTGCCTATCGACGAGCATTGCGGAAGCTCTTGAAGGTGGAGTAGCCTCACTTCAGATTAGAGGAAGAATCATAAGAACCATATATACAGCTATTGTTTGGCAAGATTTCATAACGGAAAAAGAGTCATCAATAAGGAAATTGAACTACGAGACGAGGTAACCCAGGAAATGTCTTAAAGTAAAGGGTATCAAGGCAATTATACATTTGAGCATTAATATTTGAATGAAACACCGTGAAATATAACATGGTAATATGATGTTTTAACGAAATTGTACCATTTTCATAGAAGAAACCTAGGGTATTGAGCAGCTCCTGACTTCCAGTAAGTTAAAACTGTGATCTTAGTCTTTGATACCTTTTCAAAACTGCTTTTTAAATATTTATATTTGAAAAACTATAGAAAATATTCCTCGACTTACTCTTTAAGCCCCATATAAAAATATAGTGAGTGCTTTTTACGCAAGATATAAAGCATTAAGGACTACCTCAAACAAATTATTCCAAATTGGCTATTTTGTTATTTACTTTTATTGTAAACTTGTTGACATTTCCTCAAAAAATAGCCTTTGATATTTCCATTTCCATAGAAAAGTCCTTTCCACAAAAACTTTTACCACTTTCCCTGCAACTATAAGCCCTCGTAACGAGCGTTTTTCAGTGCATTCAAAGGAAATCGAACTCAAAGTCGACCCTTTTCCACCATTAATTTGTCCTTCGGTGCAGCTCAATAAATATGGTATATGTGTGCCTGCGGGTAGGGGAATCTCGGTGGCTGAGTACTTACTTCCAGTGGCCCGTCGCACCACGCTGTGTGTGAAGTTGCCCAGGGCAGCCACCGTGACAATGGAGTCCTTCTTGCCAGTGCTCAGCTGGGGGGTTGGAAAGAGGCAGGAGTTAGATGAAAGCTGGCTTAAGGGCGCCGCCGGGTATTCGGTTACCTTCTCGTAGTCGGCCTCGCTCTTGGTCTGCAGCGGATTGAGGAGCACCTGGCCGCACAGGTTGTCGCCGGTGCCGCTGCCCGCAGTGCTGCCATTGCCATCGTTGGGCACCTGCAGGGTCACACCGCCGCAGCTGCAGCGTCGCAGGCGACTGCGTCGCAACTTGATGCAGAACAAGCGACTGCCATCCTTTTCAGTGGCGTCCAGTGGGAGGGATCCCTGGCCACCGGGGGCTCCTCCGCCCGCGGCATTCGGGGCGGGCAGTGTGCTTGGCGAGCAGCCCATGTCGAAGTCCTGCTTCTGATCCTGGACTGGCTCGGCCCTTTGACTCGGTCTCTGTGCCCTCTCTGGCTAATTCCTGTGCGGTTGCTATACTAAATTGCTCTCGGTTACCTTGTGATTGGTGATTATTTGGTGCTAGTCTCTGTTTTGACTGCGACTTTGGTCTACGGATTCGTGGGATTCGTGGGATTCCTTGGATCCTTCGGCTTACGCTCGCTCCTCCGCCGTAGCGCCTGGCCTGGGCAGCTCTGCTCTGCTCTGGTTCGATGGTTTCGATTCTGGACGATGTCGTTGTTGCTGGCGATAACATAATTGAAACATTTTTGGGCTGCGGCTTGCTGATTGATTGACTGATGGATGGCCAGCGGGAGCAACTGGTCACATGGTCCGCAAAAACTGCAAAGGGAAAAACAGTGGAAAATTAATAGAAATGCCAGGGAAATGCAATGAATTCAGGGGAAATATTTGTTTTCGTTCTGAGTTACTTGAGAAGCTGAAATTGAATTTATTTATAAGCGGTTCTCCAGCCATAAATTCAATGAAATGTTATAATAATATAAGTATTTAATGACCAATTTATTCGGAAGCAAAGACTTGTTTATAATAATTTTGTTTCGTAAAATAAACACTCACAAACTCCTCCATTAAGTGAGATTTTCTCTAACAAAAACTGAAATTTCCATTTAATTTCACTAAGCCCTTAAGCTCTTAATAACCTGCCCAATTAAACAATAATAACCCAAGGCAGTTTAAATAAATATCACCATTCCAGAGTCCAACTCTTCTGTTCTATCCCATAGTCAGGGCACTAACTGACCTACATTAAGGCCTGGCCCTGCCACTGGACTCTTGTTTTTCGGATAATTCCCGGCTTAATTAGTTTAACTAGTTTAATTGACATTGATAAGGCCCAATGATAAATGACGAGTTGCAGTGCATTACGGGTATATTAAGTACTAATTTCGAGACCCCCACTCAGCGGCTTCCATTGAAACTCTCATCGAATATGGACAGAGCACCCGCACAACAACAAAAAAAAAAAAAATGAAACTCTTGGCAATTGTTATAAATTCATATAAAGCCCAAATATTGGCAATGATTATGGGGGCCAAGGCGAGGAGACAAGGCCCTTGGACGTGACCAGCTGGCTGCATATGAATAATGCCCCGTCAGAGTTATGTTTGCGATTTGCTTTCGCCTCCGACTCGGACTCGGACTCGGATCGGACTCCTGTCTGCCATACTAAGTTCGAGCTGAAGTTCGGGGTCCCAAAAAAGTTTTGCGAAACTTGATAGTCCAAGCCCTCGGTGGCACGTATCAAACAATTGACTTGTGCGGATTTGTGGGGTGTCATATATAATACAGCTCCCGGTATCTGAGACGGCGATGTCGATGTCGATGACGGTGTCGGTGTCGCTGGTGTCGCCCTGTTGTTCTCATTCCGGCTGTCATTCTGGCTTTATCTTGGGGCAGGCAAATAGAAAAAGAAAACCCTCTGTTGCTCGCTCGTGTCTTGCTAACCAATTTTAAATATTTAGATAAAACTTGAACGAAAGCGAAAGAGGCAAATCAACTGATATGGAGGGAGTACTACCCAACCCAATAGAATACTTCAGATTAGTCACCGAAAGTCGTACCCATTTCAACTTATATCCTGCTCCTTCTCCTACTCCCTTAAGTCTGCGAGTGAAATGTCTTCTGTCTGGTTTTTAGGACAAGGGGAAAAACAATTTGAAGGGCGCTCCTCGCAGGATGCGATAGTCCTTATCCCCGGCGACGTTGATTGACTTGCTAAAGGGAAAGGCTGTCTTTCATCTGCATTCGTACATAAACACATCGGGCATCCAGCATCCAACATCCACAGCATCCACATCCATAAGGACACTTGTTGTTGTCCCTCTGTCTGAATTCGTTTGCATTGTTTGGGCCAAAAACAAAAGGCGTCACAACAGAAGACGCCAACAGGAAGACAGGCAAAGGCAGGAACAGCAACATAAGCACACTAGGGGAAAATTTGAAATAGTCTTTAAATCGGAAAAGCCCTTTTTGGACTTAGCGAGAATGCAATAGATTTTAATTTGATTTTACTGACTATTTTATATGTTATTTGTATTTCAAGGATATTTCAGAACGAAAATAACTTCCTTAAAAAATCCTTAAAGAAGAATAGTCACACAGACAAAAAGTGGTGATTGTGAATTATTTTTAACTAATAAAAATCAAGGAAGCTTGCAGGCTCTTAAAATGAACACCAATATTTTGAAATAAAATTTTGTTGGTTTAGGACTAAGGAACATGCTTAGAACGAAAATTAAATTTTTAAAATTCCCTTAAATCAATGAGCAAGGTTACTCTGATAATAAATTACAATTGTATGCTTCAGTTTTCACACTGCATTATTTTCCAATAATTAAAATCAATGAAGAAGCGGGTTTTTAACTTTTTTAACAATATTTTTAATGCATAAACTGGGTAAAGATAGAGTGAAAATTACTTTCTTGAGAACCTCCAACTTCAATTAGCAAGGTCATACTGACCACAAATAATGGTTATACAAATTATATAAGAAAAAAAAAATGGTCAACATGAAATAGATTCCCAGAATTGGAACGTCTTGACCCTTTTATATATAATTTTTTTTATTTATTCTTTTTCTGCTTATACTTAAAATCTTTATTTTTTTCCACCGTGCACAATCAGAATCGGCTTGAAGCAGCTCTTCCCCAACATCCCAATCTATGAAGAAACACAATGGCGATGAGACGAGAATCAGTTCCCGCACACACACATCATTCTGTGGTGTGTTTGTTGATTTAAACAAATTATTTTTAGCCCGACCATATTAAAATGAACAAGTAATGGCTTTCGCAGTTCACTCAGCCTCATTTAAGTTTTCAAATAAATAACGAACGCTGTGTAGACGTAACATAATTTGTTTACGGCTCTGCCAGGGGGTACGCGGCGAGGCAATTGCAATTGCTCAGCCGCCCCGTTGCCAGGGCATAGCTTATAGCCAAGTTTCTAGAGTTTCCCGAGGTCCCGAAGCTCCTGAAGCTGCTCTGCGGCGCCTCTTGGTATGCAACCAAAGGCAGGCCAGGCTCAAGCACCGAACTGCGAGCACCAAGCGCCGAGGAGTGCCAAATTCTATTAGCGTGCCCCCAACGTCAACGTCAACTCATTAGATGCAGCCAGTCACGGATGTTGGCCCGAAGCTATTAGTATGCAGGTGCTTGTGGGTATTTGTATAATAGCATCATCAGCAGGATGCCATGCCAACGTTTGGGCCCTAATAGAATTCCCTACCAATATGTACTCGAGCACGAGGCACGAGGCAAGGGGCGAGTGTGTATTTGGCAGCCGGAGATGGAGACGGAGCGGACGCCGCTCCATATAGGAAACCTGGCCGAGGCCAAAAAAAAAGATGAACATGGAACATGGACATGGAATGGCGGCGGAGCGCATTCGAGACAATTTTGTATCTAATAGCATTTTGTTTCTCTTTTTTTTGCAAGCTGATGCCTTGCAGCTGCTCGTGGCTCTCTGTTTACTGCTTACGGATCGGAATCCGATCGGTAGATCGATCGATCGATCGTCTATATACAACACCTTGTTATCTAGGTGCCAGACACTTGTTTTGAGCAGTCCACAGAGATCCATTACAAATGGCTAATTGGGGTTGAAGTTCATTAAATGAGAAGTTAAAACAGCTTTTGGTTTGAAACATGAAAATCAGTTAGGGGGTTTTTTATAAATAAAGAAATTATATACAAGATATTAATTATTCAGAAAATCAGTACTTGCAAACACTGGTTACCTTTAGAATTATCTTTATTATATATTATAGTATGTGATAAACTTTTATGATACTTTTATCAGACACCTAAAAATTGTTATTCTTATTATCTTTATCAGAGCTTCTCAATTTAAAATTGTTTTTTAAATCAACTTTATTTGCTATAATAAAATATATGAAATGTAGTAAAATATATACTATAAAATAGCAATACTTTTGCAACATTAAATTATATTTCACTTCCATAAAGGGCAGCCCTGGAGCCACACCGAATATAGATTCTAATGGCCCATTATTTGATATTTATAATTATTTCTCGGTGTCCTCCAACTAGGGACAACCTCCACGGTGGTCTCGCCAACGAATATTTCATTAACAGAACGTGCGTCACTCTGTTAGTCTCTAAAGTATATAGTTTGAGCATCCTCGATCCGGACCAGAGGAACCTTGAGGCTTCACAATAGAATGGCGGCGACTAATCGCTTACAGGCGGCGGAAGGTTGGACCCCGCCTAATTAATATCGGACATGAAAGAGTACGAGAACGAGCATATATGCTATATAAATAAGCTGCTTACAATATCTATAGGGGCGAGTTTTCCGGTGATTTCAAAGAGTTTTTGCCAGTTGGCAATTTGCATTTCAAATGGATCGCAAGTGAGATATATAACAAAATGGCAGAGCAGGAAGAGGGAGGTGCCCTGATTGCCCCCCCTGGAGTAGTTGACAATATGCACCATCAAATGGCATAGAGTTCGAGGAAGCAAGCACTCCTCTGGGTGGATTTTGGCCCGACTGTTTGCTATTGCCAGCAGGTTGCATAACCGTAGTCATAATATACATTTCGAGGGTGCCTCCTACCGCCACCGCCAGATTGCCCGTTCAAATTCCCAATCAGTATGCACGCGAGCGGCTCGGATTTATTTGCTGTTAACAATAGCAGCCACCTACAGCTGCAACAACAAGCCAACAAAGCAATCCAGCAATCCAACAATCCATTTTAATAAACAGTTAAAATCGGGAATTAATTAAGTCAGCCAACTGATTGGGCGACAACCTATCGCGCAGATAGTGAAAACGAAAAGAAATATGGTTGTGTTTGTGCTCAGTGCCGAGGCGGGCATTAGATAATCGACGAAATGGGTCAGTCCACGAGGGATATAGCCGAAAAAAATAATAAAATGAAATACAAGTACATACAGAAACTTTGGCAGCAGCAGCAGCAGCAGCAGAAATGCAAAATGCAAAATGCGAAACACGGAGCACGGAGCACGAAAAGCGAAATGCGAACGCAATTTGCAAACTTATTGTTGCTTGTTTATAAGTACGGAATGATATTTTTCACATTGTTTATGGCAAGTATGGGCATCATGGCTCACCTGTGCCCTCCTCTCCCCCCCTCGTTGCCAGCCGGCTCGCGGCGGGCGGCAACATTTTAAGCGATTTTTATGTGCCTCTGTCGCGCCTATAAGAAGTCAGGTGAGTTAGAAGGAGACAGCCGGAGGCTAAATTAAAAACTGCAAAATGTTTTTTGCGACGCCAGTTGCATGAAAATTTTCAATTTTATTTTATTTCATTTTGCTCGTTTTTTGTTTTCTTCACTTTTTATTTCATTTCATTTAATTTTATGATCTTTTGGAGGGCACTCGCTTGAAAACTGAGCAGAGACCAGAGACGTTGACACTTCCAAGGTGGCTTGTATAATACAAAGGAATTTGAATGCACTGAGAGATTTCGAAGGAATTAAGCAAGTTCTTGATTTTGTGCTTGGGGTTTTGAAACACTCGTAATATATGAAATATAAATTATGCCTGCTTTGGAATTAAGTGAATTTATGCTGTGAATATACAAATTTTTCACAGAAGCCTTTAGAAATTATAAATCTCTAAGTCTCTCATAGTCTTGTGTGTTATCTATTATTTTAATTTAATATGATCGATTTTCGATTTTAATTGTTAAAAAGAATATATATTACACAGGAACTATTAACTTTTAATAAATAATTTCAGTATAGTTTATTGCCTTGATTCACTTGGAATTCACTCGGAACCAAGGCAATAAATTATATAAAAACTATTTATTGCAGTTTTTAGTTACTGTTTTATATATTTTCACTTAAATAAATTTCCACAAAATGTAATTTTTAATCTTTAATTTTTAATCACATGAATTTAATCATAGTTAAATGTATCGTTGCATACTTTTAGACCGGTATCAAAGTAATTTTAATGATCATTTTCCATCTTTTATATTTATGGAAATATTATGTAATATATTTTAAATTACAAATATTTTAAATTACGTTATACAAATACTTTTTTATTACAAATATTTAGATGAATTTCAGAAAAACAATGAAAAACGTGTCTTAAAATATGCTATACAATGTTAATGATACTTAATGCTGTGCAGACATGAATTTATGCAAATCTTTAAATGAACAACAATTAATAATAATTTTGAATTCAAAGCATCTTTAGTGGCATCCCTGAATGTAAAACATTTAAAAAATAATATATTTTAACATGTATAAGAAATATTTATTTAATTTAAATAAACCCAAAGTCACGAATATTTGTATGAATATCTCAAGATTTTTATTCCTTGTGTAGGAATGACTATAGGAGGGGACCTTTTGGGGTGCACGAAAAGATTGGTGATTGGATGGGAATAGATGGATGATGATGGTTGGAAGCCACCACCCCAAAGGCCCTCCGCCACCCCACCTCGACTCCTGTGTGCCTGCGTGTAATGGTTTAGGCAGGGAACGCTCGCAAATTAAGCGAATACCCGAAAAATGTCCAACTTAAGTACATATACAATACATTATCTGTTGACGTACCAAAAATTTGTCGCTTGGCTGGTAGTTGCTGCTTTCGCCGCCTGTTGCTTCTGATATTTTATGCACATACAATACACACACTGGCATACGGATATATATACATATGTGTATATATGTAGATATTTCTTTTTATTTTAATATTTATATCAGACTCTAGATATAAATTAAACAAATACACATGAACACAACAATGGGCAGACGACACCACACGCACTCGCACTCATAATGAATATTGCTTCATAAGCGGACCAGCACTCACACACACTCGCACACTCGCACAGTGGCCGACATAGATATGCAGGTGTGCGAGTGTGCGCGTGTGTAGATACTCAGGCCAGCACTTCTTTGCAATAACAATAACAAAACATTTTTCGCTGCTCTTTTCTTCAACAAATTAGAATTTATTTTAATGCGCGGGAGGTCACGTTCACAGCACGGATGTGTTGACGCTGTTGGGGCAAAATATGTGGCGACTCCGAGACTCCGGGACTCCGGGACTCCGGGAAGTCGCCTGGCAAAACTATATAGCTGCGATGCGACGATACGATGCATTTGAAATAACAATAATTGCGACAGCAGAGCGGCGCGACGCGGTAGCTGAAGCAGTAGCGATAACACACGGCACAACGTATCTGCCAGATACAATTGGCTCGCATTTACGGCCAACACTCAATCTGAACCTGGCACACACGCACCCCTGCCATACGATATATACACAAAATAGTCACATATTGATCACAAATCGGCTGGGATTCGGATTCGGACTCGGATCCGGCGGAGATAAGTAAATTTCGTTAGCTGGCTAGCGGGTGGTGCAACCTGGGTGGTGGCACCTCCGCCTTTCTATACAAACATGTACACATATATGTAGCTTACGCTGCTGAATAATCAGATATAACCCCCCCCTCGCTCACGGCGACCGGCGGAACGCAACGCAACGCCCAAGATCCACGAGATTCGGCGGCGGTCGGCGGTCCGCGATCCACGATCGACGGTTGCCTGTCAAAGCAAAACGTCAAACTGATTTCTCGCTCAGCGGCGCGATACGATACTGCAAAGATACGATACGAAAGGCTAGACAAAAGAAAAGAACGCGAACGCGAAGGCGACGACGGAATCAAGTGGAAGGAAAACTAAAACTAAAACAATCTGCGAGATACAAATATTCAGTCGTGCGAATGCGAGGCGAACGAGCGACAGCGAGTACAACAAGTATCTGTATCTCAGCGCTCCGGCCCCAGCACGATCCCAATCAGAATCAGAAGCACAGGCAGAAGCAGAAGCACAAGGAGAAGCAGAAACAGAATCGGTAGCACGCAGCCAGCGAGGGAGGGAGATGGGGCGATCTGCGAGAGCTTCAGAGAGTCGGAGAGAGCGGAGAGCTTGGCGCTCGGCTCCAAGAAAAGAAATCAAAGCAATGACCTGGAGTGGGAGAAAGAGCACAGCCCCATTGCCAGAGAGAGAGATTGGGAGAGCGAAGACAAGGTGAGCGACACTTTTCACAGGTGATGAGCGCGTGACTGGCACTATATCAACTTCAGAGATCAGCCGTGTGGAGAAAGCTTAATAGAACTATCGTTAAAATTATAATAATAATAATTTAAAGCGGAGAAAATAGTTACCTGAATATTTTTTTAAAGGTAAGATATACAGGAAAATATATTTTCTTGGTTAACAATTGTAATATTATTACAAAATAAGTTCTAAGTTCTTGTAAGTTATGAGTAAAAGTTACTGTTGATGATATTTTCTGTGAATTTTATGCCATAAATTCTTCAATTAGTTTTAATAAAGTAAACTTAAATTTTAATAAAGGTTCTGACATAGTTAGTATCTAAAATGTAATGTGTCTGTATAGATTTATTGAGTAAAGCTACCCTGATTCAAAATCTACTTAAAAAAATTCCCTTGTGATTTTGACCACCTCTGCCATTAAAGTTACAAAGAATTTGATAAAAAACAATTGAATACATTTACCATTCTAAAACTATCAAGTGTAGGATTTTCCCTTATTAAAATACAGCCCCAATAACCCCGATTAGTGCCAAGCATAGCCAATTATGACATTTCGAACTAAACCAAGGAATATGAATCATTTATAGCATCGCAAGATAAGCTGACCCAAAATAACCGCCATCCCGTGAGTCATGCATAGCTTTAAAGCACAATATTTCGATTTGGGGGAGGATATTAAAGGTGAGTTGTCGTCGTCCGAAGTGTTTGTTTGTTGGGGGTCCTTGCAAATTGACAGGCCCAAGGATCGTTGGCCTGGCCGTTCCATTAACGGCTTTTCTCAGGCCCCGGGCGAATGCTTACACTCCAGATGGAGTCTGCACGCAAGACAGCCTCCCGGCACACTCACTCCTTACTCCTCACTGCTCCAACCCCCATCAAAATCACACACAAAACACACACAGGACTTGCACACACACACGTGCACATGAGCACTTCTTGATGAGCTTATATGAGCAATGGGATTTCTGCTGCCTTTTTTGTTCTTTCGGGTAATTGTAATTGCGTTTGCTCTGGCTTGTTTGGCCTGGCCAAGTGCTTTATCGGGCCAGCAGCTCCCCAACTATCAATTAGCCACGAGCCGGGGGAGGCCACAAACAATGTGGTGGGGATGCCAGCACAAAATCACGGATGCAGCTACCCGTTCGATTTAGGGTTTGGGATTGGTTTGGATTTGGTTAACCGGAATCCTTTAGAGACGAAACTATTGGAAAACATTCAAGGGATATGGGGGGGAGATGGGCTTTACAAAGAATCGTAGGGAATCCAGCCACCGGAAATCACTGTTTCTAGGTTCTTTACCCGACGGAATATGTACTTTGGGGAGGCCACATTTTTTTATTACCTGGTTCACGGAATTCTCCAGGGTAAAAACCAGGCAAAACACTCACAACCTTAAACCGTTTGAATATATTTAGCTTCAGTTTGTGTCGGGGGATTCAGGATTGCCGAATATTTAAGGATTTCATGGAGGTTGTTTTGGTATGAATTGCATTACCTGTTTCCCAGTTCGAATATGCTCTACTCTGAGCTAGGGATATTCTCCAGGAAAAAGCACTGTAATTCGCCTTTGGTTTCTAATTCAGTTCACTCCAGTTCGGTGGTTAATTTGCTGTGCCGTGTGCTGTAAATCACAATTGCGAACGCGAAGCGATAAAAAAATGTAGCAACGCGGATACTTTGTCCCAATGTTTTTCCCCTGGAAGCGCACTGCTGCTGGTTATGCTGCTCCTGGTTATGGTTGTGGCTCTGATTCCGATTCCGATTCTGAATCCGATTCAGCTGCTGCTCCAGCCGATGCCCGATGGCAATAGATAGACACGATGTGGGCCAAAGCCAAAGCCAAAGCCAAAGCGGCCAGTCAGTCAGTCAGTCAGCGGGACGAAGTGAGAGTACCACCGATACCAGTGCGAGTACGAGTACGAGTACGTGTGTATCTGTATCTATAGCTTCCGTTTTTTTTTCTTCTTCTTTTTGCTTTTTGTGGTGCTGCGAAAGCGAATGGCGCGCTGCGAGTGGCGAGCTGCGAGCTGGCAGCTGCGTGTATCTATCAATTCTGCTGAAACCGAACTAAAAACTCTCAAGTGTGCGAAATCGTACATAAGTCGAGTGGCCGTGGTCCTCGGCGCTGCTCCTGTGCTCGTCGTTCCGCATCCTCGTGCCCCAGCCGAGCGGCTATGTTGAGCGGCTGTCGCAGCTGAGGCTGAGCAGATATGTTGCGCACGGTCACAGATACAGATACAGTGCGCTGCCTCAGATATACAGATACAGATACACAGATACAGGCGCGATACACGCTTGTTGCATGCCCGCAAAATGTTGAGATACAAAAAGCGATTGAACCGACCGAAAAGCTTGCTGCCGCCGCCGATAAGGGTGGCATGGCCCGTGGCCACAGGGGATGAACGTATCCGCCAGTACTCCGGGCTGCCCGCAAATGTAGGCAACAGTCGGCGGCAAGGCGCAGGCGTCGCTGCTGCGTGGCAAGCTTTTATGCTCGGCAACATCCCGCTAAAAACAACTGTTGCGTGTGGGGAACGGATACCCTCACAGGCACACGTGGGCAGAGACGTACTAAAAAGCCACACAATTGTTGTATTAAGCACATTATACACATGTTTGTCTGGGGCCAAGGAACCCCCCCTGAGCACCGAAGGACCTACGCCTCCCTCCGCTCCCGCTTCCGTCAGCTGGCGCTTCGGGTAATTTTACATTTTTCTTTTTTAAAGCTTAGTTTGTATTGGTAAATAATAGAGGTTACTTCCCGCTCGGCGCCCAAAAGGGCAAATCGTCGTACTTTATGTATAGTACTAAATCTCGCATACATACAGCTGAGGGCGAAATAATGGTCATTCAATTGGTTTTTCATACTTAATCAAAATATTTAAGGACTCTATTTTAACTTAAGTTTTTTATTGGCTGCCATTCTGTAATTTGGCTGCAGTTCTGTAATTTTGTATGGGTTCTATTAGTAAAAATTCTACGAATTTGCGACCTACTATTTATTTTTTCTTACTTTTGGACAACCCTTAATTTGGTTTCAATTTCGTTTTCAACGACACAAATTAAAAATATAGAAATACAATTAATAAAATGTAACAATTTAACTACAATTTTGATCCCGGAAAGGACTCCTTCACTGTTTCTTTACCTTCTGACTGATATTATAATACCCTAAAAAGGGGTATACAAAATTAAAAAAAAGGGGAAAAAAATAAGAATAAATTTGAGACAGGACTTTTTAAATTTTTTATTTCAATTCCATTTCTCCAAAAATGTAGTATTAAATCATAAATATACAAGCTACAAGTTATTATTAATCCATATTATATATGTGACTCCCATCAGCCCGAGAAAAACTTGAAATAACGTTTTTGATCTTCAAAGATCCTGTTTAAAATATCCGATTTAAATTATTAATGTGAATTATAAAGAAGTTACCCTTAGTGCTATTGTCCTTACCCCTGGTATTATTGGCTCACGCAGGGGATGACGATGTATCTCGCTCGCTGGGAGCACATTATATAAAATTTATAAATACTTTTAAGCGCGGCCTGCCAAGGTGCGTCTGTGTGCCTCTGCCCGTGCGTATGCCTGTGTGTGCCTCGCTGTGTTTTTGTGATTCGATTTGGCCTGGCTTAGTTGGTCCACAGGTCGATTGGCTGCCGACTTTATTACTGTATTATTGGCCTTTAATTTGAGCTTGAACAGCACTACAGCACTCCGCACATATATATATTACGTATACGTACTTTTCCCCTGGCGTCACTTCCTTTCATTGCCCACTCTTCTTCTTCAAATTTTTTCAGCTAATTTCTGTAATGTTTTCCCATTCTTCCCTTTGTGTGTCAGCAAATAAAAATAATAACAAAAAATAAGAAGAAGCGCCCGGGGCCAGGGCACAAACGATTTATGAGCGGGCGGGCAGGACCTTGGACCTGATTAGTTGGGCAATTTGAGGGCATTCAACACGTGACCGGTTTCCTTTGAATAATTTATTTTTGATTTTTCCGCAATTTATTGCGACCACACTCCCGGCGACCTCAGCCACGGGGTTAAATCCCTGCCGCATTATTCGCATTTATTTTAATTAATTTCCAACTACAGCAGCAATTAAGTGCTGCTCCGGACAACAACAGGTATGCGACAAATGTGCTGTCCAATTTAAATTGAAATGCTCAATGCAAGCCAAGGTGGCCAAGGCCTGGCCGCATCAAATTATTGAAATTCCTCTGCGAAATTGACTCAATTTGCGAATTCGCATTACTGCAACAAAGCCATTAAATATATTTATTTGGCTTTGTGCGGATAATAGACCAACTGCCGCAATCGTCTTTGGCTAAGTTAATATTGTTTTTGATCCTAAATTGAGGTGGGAATTAAGCTTTGAACAAGGCCGTAGGACCTGAAACAATAATACGAAATCTTTGAACACAGTGGCAAGCTTGAAAATTAATATTGAAGTTGAAGATTTTGTACTGTAAATGACAAGATTAAAGCCTACAACAACATCTCTTTTACAACAACAGAAATTCCATAATCTTATATGTATTATATATGTTTTGAATTTAATTTTCTACATGTAAAAATGACCATTCAGGCGATAAAAGCCCTAATTATAATAGGAACAAGACAGTACATTAATTTAACTGCCAAATTTGAGTTAGAATTTGAAAGGACGATTAGTTCCTGCCTTACTGGGTTTAGCGAATTAATCTAAAATATGGTTGCAGTCCGCGCTTACTTCCAACTAGATGAACGTCACTGCCAAGTGAGACGCAGTTTTATCCCAATAGTGAATTATAGCTTGATAAGCATCTCTACTGCAGGTGAGATGCCATTTCCCCCAATATTGGCGAACAGAAACCAGGAGAGCGATGACAGAAATTGGTAAAAACTGTAATACATTTAAGCACACTCATTTATGTATGCAAGATTTAAACAACACTCTAATATTAAGTACAGCTTCAAAGTAAGCAATTAAAAAATTATACAAGAGTGCCATTTATATTATCATAAAATAGTGCACCTTTTCAACTTGATTAAAACCCATCTGGCGATTTATTTTATTGATTTACTGACAAGTAATTGCCCTAATCAATCACAATCACTTGTTTATATCAATTTCCTTTTAAAAACAAAACAACTAATCGTGGATTTTAAAGACAGGAAACACCTTCTTTTGCCTAGCCCAAGCTGCGAGCCACCTTCCTGCCTGACCGCCTTCTCTGCTTTAGCGGTTTATGGCAGGGCCCCTAAACGCACTTGCCACTTATCAAGGTCCTTTCGGCCAGGCTGCGTCCAGGCTACGCAAGTCATTAGGCTGATGGGTCCAGCGCCGCGTTCAGGAAGCTGAAAGCTGGCGGCCCCCGCCCCACCACCGCATTATGCATTAATGTAGTTAGCACTCGACCTCACCTGGGCAGGAGGCAACTCTCTGGCGGACGGTGGTTGCCGGGGGCCAAGGAGTGGAGCAACCTGAGCCCGGCCCCTCTGGGTGCGAACAATTTCACGCATCCATTGCTTGCCGACAACATTTGCTTTTCATCACTTTGTTTGGTGTGCATTTTGCGGGCCGCAATGAATCCAATGGCGTTGATAATAATCTAAGGGTCCTTCGGTGTTTGTGTGTGTGTTTGTGCGAGTTTATGACTTTTTCGCCCTGTCGAAAATCGGTGGCAACAAAAACAAATATGTTTTCTTTTCTTTTTTTTGTTTTATAACGCCTACAAACAAACGGCGTCAGAGGGAAGAACAACCAAAACATTGCAGAGTTTGAGTGCTTTTTATGTTGTTTGCCAGGACAAAGTACTTCATCCTGTCCCCTGGAATATATATACGAGCTGGCGTTAATTAGCCACCAGCAGCTAGGGCCATAATGGAGACGAATGCGTATTGAACTAAAATTAAATAGATTTATTATTCAATAAATTGAACGCTTATGCTTAGAATATGATGCTCATCGAAGTGCTTGTTGTTGCCGCTACTTTCCGCTTGGCTTTGGAGTAGTTGTAGAAGGTGTGTGTGGGGTGTACAGGGTGTGTGTGAGGGGTGTGTGTGTGCCGAAAGCGCAATTTAATTTTACGACAGATACATTTATGCTTATTACTTGTGTTTCTGCGGTTGCTCTACGTCTAAAATAGGTCTACGATGTGGTCATAATGGTTATATATGTATGCTTGCGCGGTGATGTGTGAATGTGTGCTCTTATGATTACGTTTCGGATTATATATATGTTTGTATATATATAATATATAGTATATGCTAAATATTGATTGATATGTACAGAGGGGGGCTTGGGGTTAACACAAGAAATGTCGGGATAGCTTCTGTGGGGGGACTTGGACGACAAAAAAACAGATTTCAAGCTAAAAACAAACGGAGGATTTTCGGGGTCAAGTCTAACCTAGTTTTATATATTCATATATATTTATATATCATATAGTATATCATATATCATATATATACTACTAGTACGCGTATCGGTACTACCCGGGGGGTGATGATGCACTCGCTTATTTAGGTAATGGCTATCGATAAATACACGCTCGCTGGCTTGTCTTTTATGTAAATGTGGAAATGGAGCACACACGTGCATCCCATATATCCCGTATATATCCTTATATATAGGTGGTATATATCTGTATGATCTTCTGCTGGCGGCGGCGGCGGCAGGCATTCAAGGCTTGCATCGATGTCGGGTTTTCGGCCTAATGCGCTTTCCTTGTCCTCTTGTCCGGGCCCGGCGAAGCATCCTCCGCATCCTTCGCATCCTTCGCATCCTCTTCAGCCTCCGCATCCTCTTCAGCCTCCACATCCTCCGCATCCTGTTTAGCCTGCGTGTGTGTATGTACATTTATGGTTCGGCATCTGTGTGTGTGTGTGCTTGTTGTGTGTTTGAGTTGAACTTCTTTTGTATTTTTCTGAAAAATATAACTTTGGTATTCCTCTTGCTCCTTGCCGGTGCTCCTTGTATCCTCTCGTTTCGCCTCTCTAGCTGACCACCGCGTCCTTGAGCAGGGGCATTGCCACGCCAGCACCACCCACTGCTGAGTTGTTGCCGCCACCACCTCCTCCATTCACCATGGCCGCCGCTGTGGACCCCATGTCCTGGTCTTCATCATGCTCGTTCTCTGCCTGCTGCTTAATGGGCGATCGATGGGCCTCGTCCTCCTCGTCGGCGGCTTTCCTTTGCTCCTCATCCTCCTCATCGTCGTGCTCCTCCTCCTCCTCCTCCCGGTTTAGGGGCACTTCAGCCTCATGGCAGGGTGAGCTGCTCCTGGTCACGCTCTGGCTGGAGTGGGCCACATTGGCCACCAGAACACCCGAGTACTTGACGCCGTTCAGCTCCAGATTGACCATTAGCTGCTGTTCGCCATTCTCGCCGGTGCCTGTGAAGGATAAGAGATTAGTATGCGCTTGGCAAACCCTTTCAGCTATCGAACTCACCATTTCTGGCCACCTGGAACTGCATGCCGGAGAGCAGGCTCAGCGTTTCCAAAGGATTCAGCTTGCCACTGGCCACGCTCTTATCCCCACCAGCGAGATCCTTGTCCTGGGGCTTCGACCCACAGCCACCCTTCTTCTTGGTGGACACGGGCGAGCTGTGGCGATGACCCACCGAGGCGGTGGTGGTGGATGTGCTGGGCGAGTTCTCAATGGCCGAATCATCCGATTTGTCCAGCTGATGGCTCTGGTGATGATGGTGGTGATGGTGGTGGAGTCCGTGGCCATTCATTGGCCGCGCTGTCTCGCTGTCGTCGTGCAGCGAGGACGAGTTGCCCGTGGTGTTGTGCTCCCCATGGCCGTACTCGTCCTCCGGCTCGCCCTCGGAGGCGGCGTCTTGCTGCTGATGCTGATGACCGGCGGCCGCCGCCGCCTGCTGATGGTGGAAGCCCGCCGCCGCTGCCACTGCGGCCATGTTGTGGGGATTCAGGTAGAAGTTGGCGGGGAAGCCGGGGGGCAGGAGGCCGGCGCCCATGCGCTTGGCCGGCGGTGGGTGGTGGCCGGCGGACAGGTCGTCCTGCTCCACGGGCTCGGGCGTCGGCTCCCGCTCGCGTTCCCTTTTGATGTTCGTGATGTTCGGCGGCGAGTCGGAGAGGTTCAGAGCTTCGCTGCAGTGGAGAATAGAGAGTGGAGAAAAGAGAAATGGAAATGGTTTAGGTCTGAACTGAGTTGGTTATTAATTTCTAACCCAGAAGGCGCTTTATGGGTAACTTTTGTGAGCTAGATGGCGCTGGGTATTATTTTTCATAGCTAGATGGCGCCATTAGATCATACAGAGTTCAAAAATAAATATAATTTAAAAAATAATCTTTAATTTAATTAGGAAAAAAAAAATAATTTTGAAAATTGGAAAACTTGCAATGCAAATTTGTTAGCCAAATAAAAAGTAGCACAGAAATGCTTTCCGAACTGAAATTAATGCTTTTTTGACTTCGTTATGATAGAATTTCAATTTCAATTGGAAACTCCTTCGGAATATTAACATCGGCTTGCCGAAGTTAAATTCCCTTATCGTTTTCTTAGATAAAACTATTTATTATACATATTATATATAAGTTAGCAAAACTTGTTTTCATTGAGGTTAAAAATTAAGACGGAATTCGGGAAGGCATACCCCAGTTAAGGAAATTCAGTCACTCTTCGAGGTGACAGAAATTCAGTCACTCTTCGAGGTGACAGAAAATATGGTTAAATCAATAGTAAGACGATAATTGAAGGGGAAGTTGGTAAAAATTATATTCTTTAACGTTTCGATGTAAATAAGCGCAATAAATCACTATGGACTTTAATATATAAGACCAAAAATATCGAAATATGAGAAAAATGTTCGATAATAATGATAATTTAACATTAAATTCCTTATCAAAATTGACTATATTTGCAATTTTTAATCTGTGATAATGGACTTTTCCCCTCGATATATGCTCATCCCTAGTCACACCGCTTTCTTGCTATATTGCATAATCATAAATGCCATTTTTTCAGCTAATTAAATCCTTACCGTTGCTGGGGGGAGGTGTGTGCGGATCCCGGCGGACTGTTGTTGTTGTGATACATGTGCCACAGAGCCACCTGGGCGCTGAGCGCCTCGTGCTTGCTCAGATCGGGACTCTGGGAGCGCTGACGCTGCTGCTGCTGTTGCTGCTGCAGGTGATGTTGCTGCTGCTGCTGTTGCTGCTGCGACTGCGACTGCTGCTGCTGCTGGTGTTGCTGCTGCTGCTGCTGCGCCTGCTGCTGCTGCTGGTGCTGCTGATGGGACAGGCTGGCCCCCAAGCCCGGCGGCATGGCCTGCTCCTTCTTGGCCTGAATCAACTGCAAATATTCCATCATGCGGCTTTCGATCTCCTGCTTGACCAGGTTGGGCATCTGGCCAAAGGCCGGGGCTCCCATCAGTCGGTGATGTGCAGCGGCGGCGGCGGCAGCAGCCTGAGCCTGCTGGTTGTTGGCCACCGCGGCATGGGTGACCAGAGCCAGGGGGGACATTTGTTGCATGCCACCCGGAAGCGAGGGTCGCGAAATGGGTGTCTATTGAAGTGAAATTCAAGAAATTAGTAATGAAATTCACAGAAACTAATAGAAGATCAAGGAAATATATAGATTCTTTCTTTCTTTCTATCTCAAAATCAACTCACCAGCGGCATCTGATTGTGCATGGCCTCGTACTGGCCGTAGCTGGAGCGACGTCCTTCCCGCCGATTGCCATCGATGGCCGCCTGCAGCTCCGCCGGCGTGCTGAGGTTCTTCTTCTCGCACTCGTACGGGTAGAGATACTTCATGTATCTGCAAGATGCATAAAATTATTAATAAGCGCGGCAAACATCAGCGCCGAGGAACTTCACGTTGATGTCCTGCTTAAGTTGAATTATCGTGTAAATACGAAAGCGACAGGCAAACAAATCACGATCCCACCAAGAGAGACCGAGAGACCGAGAGGCCGAGAGAGAGAGTGCAGGGATCGCTGATCGATTGTTGCTTGATCGCTGCAATGTTTGATTGTTTGCCCGGCATCTCGGCATCCCAGCATCTCTGATGGTGTTTGTGTTTGTCTTGGACATGGCAGGTATAACCAGGAAGGGACCTACGACTGCGACTGCGACTGGGAGTGAGAGACACTTACTGGGTGCGCAGGGTGAAGGCGGCACTGGTGATGCTCGACGGCAGATGCAGTCCCTTGATGATCTCCTGCCACAGCTTCTTGTTGATAACATCCACCAGACCGCCGCGGGCTATCACCAGATTGTACAGTTCGTACAGATCCAGCACAGACTTGGCCATGATCGGCAGCCGATTGATCGGGGTGCCTAAAAATGCAGAGAGAAAATCGATAAAATCGAAATTAGTAAATGAAAAATCGAAAAAAAAAAATCGGGAAAATGTACAATAATGCAACTTGTTCCTCTTGCACTTGGCTCGTTAAATTCAAAACAACAAGCAAAACACGAAACGATTTAAAGATCCATAAAACAGATTTATCTCTACCATCGAGTGCAGCAGCAGCACCACCAGCACCAGCACTAGCATCCCACTCATCGATCACGAAGCAATTAACACTTGTAGACCTCTGGTAGCAGCTGAAAAGTGCACACCGAGGCCGATAAAAACTGAAATAAATCCTAATTGCTGCCCAATACACATACAGACACCGCGAGAGGGAGATATAGACGCGTGTTTGTACATATGTTGATCTGTTTATGGCGGCTAATCATCATCATATACATTGGCATTCCCCTCTATTTGCTATTCAAAATTGGTGTTATTCAATCTTAATTTTAGTGCACACAGTAAAAAATGAAAAATTACATTAAATCAAGTGAAAACCAATTGACTTTTAAAAGGAGATTAAAATTAAGTACAAGTGTTAAGATATTAGCTAGAGAAATAAAAGTACAAAGCCATCTTAAAGCATAAGTAGTCAAAGGAGCAGGTTCTAGGCTCTTTAAAAAATCTTTAAAAATATGCCTTGACTCCTGTTCTTTCTCAAATTATAACCTGCAACCTCCTTAACTCCATTTAGCCTTCTCTTTAGAGTACAAAATCACCCTAAACTTTTTGTGTAGGGCACACGAAGCATATAAAAAAGAAATCAACCTGCATAATTGCTGGGCTCTCTGTACGTGAGCAATACGAATTTGTATAATGCCGCCTGCCTCCTTTTTTATCTCCCCTTTTTTACGAGCCAAATATATATACAGCAGTCCAGATATCCAACGATCCAGAGATCCAACATTCGATCGACTTTCGGCTGTGTGTTTTATGAGCCCGAAAGGAATCAATCAAACTCGGTGATGGACGTGTTGATTGAATGAAAATACGTTTGTTTTTTATGCATATAAACAAATTGAGTGGCTAGTATCAAAAAGGAACAGGGAGAAAACTAAGCAAAAACTAAAGATTGGATCGCTGCACGAGCCAACACTTATAATCAATGGCAATTTAATGATCAACTCGGCCTGCCCGTCACTCGAATCGATCGTTAAACTCTCCAGGATCGAAGGCCTCGGGGCGGAATCAGATGCCGATGCCGCTGCCGCTGCCGATGCCGATACCGATACCGATTTCGAATCAGATCGAATCCTATATGAACCATCCCATCTCGCACGCACATGCGCCGCCGACACATTATTATTATTATTTTTCTTGGCAGCCTTTTACATTATTTTTTGTGTGCTGCCTTCAGCCAGCGAACTCTTTTCGGGGCACAGGCCCACAGGCACTGGCACCTCTATTTATTTATTTGGACGCTTGCATTTGTTTTCGTAGATGTCAGGCGGTTTTTAATGGAAATTAAAAGAAACTTGATCGAGTCTGAAATCATAACGCCACCCGGAGGGAGTCGAGTTCTGCCCGTCGGATCTCTGATTTTTCCTAGGGACTGTGCCAGGGAAATATCTACAGAAATAGCCTCCGCGTTGATAAGTGATTGACGTCTTTTAATTAAGAATTGCGCCGCCTCTTTGCTGCACAAACATCTCACGGCAAGCGATCCACATTTATACTCGTCAGCATTTTCTATTTTATATAGTCGGTGTCTGGTCTGATGAGCTTCAGCATAATTTCCTTTAGTTAGTGGTACAATTGTACAATATCATTCGGCTATAGACATATGGACACGGAATACTTTTCGCCCGAGTCGCATTTTCGGCAGTTTCGGCATTTTCGGCGCTTCCTTCTCTCTGCGGACGACACTTTGGACAGTTCTTCAAGACCCAGGCACCCCCAGATCCCCATTTCCTCAGTTCCTCAGTTGCTCAGTTCCCCTGATCCACAGTTCCCCAGCAGTTCCCCAGTGTTAGTACCCAATCCCCTTTGCAGTGACCGCGTCGTCGTCGGAGCATGCATATGTCAAAACTTGAGCGCATGTGACAGATTAAAATCCATTAAGTTGTCAAGGCACCGGAGACGTTCTATCCACTGGTATGCGCAAGTAAGCATAGATTTTTTATATACTTTGTATGTAACTCATACGGAATTACATAGAATAAATAAATAAATAAGGGAATGCTTTTGAAATAAAATAAATAGCAAAGGAATTTCTTCAAACGAAATAAATAAAAAAGGAATTCGCTAACTGAAAATGGTTTGAAATAAATATTTTGAATAAAATATGAAGTGAAATTAAGTATTTGAATATAAATAGAAGCCTAAGAGTCAAAGTAAAATTTAAATTTAAATTAATATCAAAATATTTTATTTTATATTAATGAACAAAGCACAAATTCTTGTTTCCTGGTAAAATGCTAAATTCTGAATTTTATGAACTTAGTTCTGTATATATTTAATTATCATTAAGAAAAACCCTTCTACCTTTAACTCCTTAAAGCCCTTTCTTAAACAAATCTTAACAAAGTTAATGCATTTTCCCTTGAACACACTTAAAAGTTATTCAAATTACATTACCGAACATACCAGGACTTGCAGGAAATGTAATTTATTCAAGTACAGTCACGTCAGGCATCAAGACCACTAATGACATCACAGTATTGTGTGGCTTGCATGCCACAAAATCCGCTGGTATTTGTTAATGCTCATAATTAATGACAAAAGTGCAGGAAAAGCATACTACTACTCGGCTCTAAAAATAGCCTATGGTCGCCTTAAAAATTTAAGTACCAATATGCATATGGTACCGCCACGCCCCTACCCCTTTCTTCCCCTGGTGTGTGTGCGACAGTAATTTGAAGTGACAAAATGACAAAAAGTCAGGCACCAAATATGATTTCTCTACTTCTTTCGGTTTCCTCTTCCCTTCCCCAGATGATGAATTTTTCTGCATATTTTAATGGCTCCCCTCGACGCTCGAAAATCAAACGTCAAAGTGCCGAGAAATTTATTCAATTAACATAATTTGAGTGAGCCCGAAAAGCACTTGGCTGACTGAGTCAGCAAATCCGCCATCTGGGCCAGGGATATGCAAATAGCCCCCAGAGTTCCCTTCCCTTCTCACTGCCTCTAAATAATACAGAAAAACTTCAATGCAAGATGCAACTTACCGCGCTTTTGCATAAATGAGAACAAATCGTCCAGGAATTCTTTGCGTTTGGGGTCATCGTTGATTTCATAGAGCTGGAAATGAGATAAAAACAAATTTAAGATATTTTTTTAGAAATTTTTAGATATTTTTTTAGACTAAATAAAGACGAAAAGAATCTGGGAAAGTGTCAGGGAAGTATTTATATTAGTGGTTGAAAGTAAGTAACATAAAATGAGTAGTACTTCATTTTTTCCGTTATGAAACCCTTTAAAAACTTATATTTTCCTAAAAGTAAAAAAACACTTTCTTTTATAAATAATAATCCCTGTGATAACGCCTTTATTTATTTAGAATAATGTAACTCTTTCATTTAGTATTAATAATCCGTATTACAACTCTTCAAAATGCTTTCTAAATTCCTTTCTCTTTAACAAAACAAACAATTTTAAGCGTATTATGAAGCAATAATAACAAAATCACCTAACAAAAGAGCCAACAACTTGACTCTTTTGGCCAATGGTTAGCCACAAAATGGAGTTCTTTGGCTCACTTCTGGTCTTTTGTGTTGGCAAAACAACAAAAGATGCCCAAGGGCGCGTGTTGTGAGCCTGTCTCTCTTGCTCTTCCGCTAGGGTTCGGGTTGGCTGGGGGTTGCTGGAGAAACATTCCCCTAAGCCCAAACTCCAACCCCTCACTTGAGGAGAGTGTGAAGCGTGAATTGTACAATGGATAATTAGGTGATAAAGATAGAAGGGAGAGAGATGCAAGCACTCAGAGGCAGGGATACAGAGATACACATATGTATCTGACGGCTCTCTGCTATATTATTTATCATCGCTGCTATCTGAGTGAGGTTTTCCTGCGGCTCATGCTTTGACCTTTGCCACCAGGAACTGGCAAGAGCTAAAACCTAGTCACAACTTGGAACTCGTACTCGTTCCCCGTAGTCATCGTACTTGGGTTGTGTGTTCAGAATTAATGACAACATCGGAGTGAACTCATCAAATTCGGAATTCATCATACTTTCCGCCTACTGCAGGAAAAGGAGTAAGAGTCGGAGTCGGAGCTGGAGCTGGAGCTTGGCCAGGTAGGTCCCAGTCCCAGCTTCTATCCCATCATCCCAGACGTGGTGCACATTCTAAGTCAATGCGAATGATGAACTGCTCCCGCTCTCCTGCTCCCTCTCCCTGTCCCTCTCACCTCCTGGCATAAATGATTTAAAACCAAGTCAGACTCTGGGCCAGAGACTCCAGCTTCGAGTCAAACTTCAACTCCAGCTCCAGCTCCTTCCCCCAGCTGGGACTGGGTTTATTTTTTATGATGCTCGACGCCCACAAGAGATACTGCAGTATCTTTAAATGTATATGTGAAGCTATGGCGGCACACGAGTGCTTATATATCTCGAGGCTTCACCGAACACAAAATAAATTAATTGAAATTCAACTGAATTGGTTTGCTTTTCTTCTCCTTTTCACTGATTCACATTCACACTGTACCTCCTGTATTTGATCCTCGGAGATGAGCATTGCTTCGAATGCTTTGTTAAACACTTGCAGGGGGTTTTCTATATAGATATATAGCGGTATTGGAATTATCCGGCACACTTGCAGACTTGGCTGGGTTTTATTTCAGGTCGGGCATTGATCAACGCGACGATGCAACGCCATCAAAGGTCGTTTATCAACTAAAAATATGGCAGGACTGAGAGTACATCTCGGTGATTCTGGATCGAAATGCTGCCGGCGTCGCAGTCGCTGCACTCACGCACACTTGTGTACACAGCTATATGTATCTGTGTGTGTGAGGGCCTGCCTGCCCGTCTGTCTGTCTGTCTGTCTGGGGTATATATTTGTATTAATAATCATAAAATGAAGTCCCGCTTCCAGGCACACAAGGGTTGCCTGTGCCTCGATAGCTACTCTGGTTTCCCTCAATTCTCTAGCTTGGATCCTTGCATCACAGCAGCCGCCGCAGATATACAGATATCTATCTGGCAAATCGCGGCAATAAAACCATAAAACAGTAACACAGGATTTCTATCCCTTAACAAGGATTCCCCGGACCAATCATAATCGTTTTTATAACTATCGAAGCTGCGCCGCCGCCGCTGCCGCTGCCTGAGCCGCTCGCACACATGTCTCGGGCCCAGGACTCCGATTTGGGTTCGGGTTATAAAAATAATCTCACTTATTTGTCGCCTCGACTTAGTACCTAGTACAAATCCGCTTTGGCTCGCTGCCTGAGCCCATGAAATTTGAATCCTTGATTCTGGGAAACCATCTCGGCAGCGGCATTTTCGCCAGCCTGCGCTTCGTTGTAATTTATAACTATCAGATACAGATACATATATAATATATATATATCTATATATATTCAGAGACATACATATGTAGGCGGAAAGGTTTCGAGCTGGACATTAAAATTTATAGGCACACAGATCCCGTTGCACGGTTTTAGATCCCAAGTGTTATCCTGCTGCATATCGAGTGCATAATTTGACCGCTCGAAGTGAATGCAGAAGCAGCTATAGGTTCAAGATACAAGATACCAGATACAGATGTAAAAGCATCTGCAGGTTGCTTGCATATTTATTCAAGAATTTCACACTCGTTATTCGAAATGTGTTGAACAGATTGTCCGTTTATGTTGTGTTTTATATTTAATTTCATTTGCGGGCTCTTAGGATTTTCTGAGGAATGCTTAAGGTAGCAAAGGATGCCTACATAAAGTATATATCTTTCGAAATAAGAGTATATATTTTATATTAAAATTTGTAATATGTTTTTAGCACTTTTCAATGGGAAAAGTATCATTGAAAAGTTCTTAACAGCAAGCTGATATCAAGCAGAACAGTCTGGTACTCTAAGATACTCTTCAGACCCTACAACCTTAACTTTAGAGTCTCTTTAACATTATATTTAATTCGATTTCATATCTCCATAAGGAAAATAATTATTTTTAAATTCTTGCTACACATAATAACGATTTAAATCCACTTCCTTTCATCTTAGGCAAAGAAATCTTTAAGATAATTCAACATCATTCACTTCTGAAAGCATTTAGAACGTTAACCCAACAATGACTAACTCGTGTTCTCGAATCAACTAATTACAGCAGGCGGAACACGCGCCAAAATAAAAGCTACGAATCGAAAGGAAATTGCACAATTCCAAAGATTGAATTCAAATTTTCGTGTGTCTCGCCTTCAGAGCTCAGAATTAAGTACAAAGAAATAAAATAAACTAAAGAATATTATTGGAAAATGCTTTAGGGGTCTATAATTAAACATAATTATTCAGTATGTACAGATAATTGACATTGATTAATGAGAGCAGAGCAGGGCAGGACAGAACGAAACTATATAATACGAGAAATGAGCAGCGAAATGTACCAAAAATAATATTTTTGTTTTACTTGTTGTCTTCGTCTGCGGATGGATGGATGGATAGAAAGATAGATAGATAGATAGATGGACGGACGGATGGATAGATGGCTGACTGGTTGGCTGGCTGGCTGGCTAGCTGGCTGACTGATGGCTAAGAACAGAAATCAGAGCGCAGACCGAATTTAGTCTTTGGGAAAGGCAAATGGCTGAATGAATGTATCTTGTGGATTGCCACAGAGGCCCTCTTTCAAAATGGCTTTCATATAGTCGCCGCGCTATCGCTTCAATTAACATAATTAACGTTTCGTCTCGTTTCCACAATTAATGAAACAGGGCAACGGCCATTTTGAGTGGGCTTCGGGCTGCGGACTGCGGACTTCGGGCTTGGATTCATCCAACACCTACTAGCTCTAGGGAGGACACAGATACAGATACGAGCCGGTTTCTGCAAACACATCATCATCATTCAAGCCGCACGCGGTGTAAGCGAAGGTGTTAAGCGTGAAGCGCGAGATACATACAACCCCGCGAGATACATAAGTATCTTTTGCATTGCACTGCGAGGGTCAAAGTTTTTATAGTGCATAGAGAATGCGGGCTTCGTTTGATGGATGGCCGAAAGGGAGCCGTGTGTGTGTGTGTGCATTTAAAGTTAATCGAAATTTGGTTTTTATGGCCCCAGCGAGACGACGTAAAGAGTCGTCAGTTCAAGCCCAAAAGCTGCCCGGGTTCACACAGTGTCGATGTATCTGTATCTCGAGCTCGCTCTCTCTCTCTGCTCATCTCGCACATTTTTGGCAACCACACTTAATGACCGAAATATTGTGCACTCGAGAGGTCGGTCTTCCTGCCTAATTGCCTGCCCTGCACGGCCCGGCCCTGCCCTGGTCAGCATCTGGACCTCACATGCCGCCCGGGAGGGATGCTTGGCTGCTTAGCCGTGATAGCCGGCTATTTTCTCACCAAATTAACGCCCTGGACAAAGGGGCCACACATTAATTGCTCAATTGCAAACCGGAACTATCTCATCAGAGCCTCAAGGCGGAACGAGATCACCACCGGACCGGACTGGAGCATCTTGCAACTGGTTTGCTGCTGCGAGATGAGCCCCTTCGGCCAGGTGGGTTGGCCTGGGCTCCGGCTCCGACTCCGCTGGGTGCGCGCTCTTCCTTGCCGGCTATTAGTCGTTAATTGATAGTTTGCCAGCATCTTGTTTACACACAGTTTTGTCGATTGTCGATTTCAATTGACTGGAGCTGGAGCTGGAGCTGGACCTGGCCACAGATATGTGGACTGCTGGGATGTGGATGTGAATGTGGACCTTACTACTAACCTGTCTGACTTGTTTGTACTGCTCTTCAAAGCTCCATCCATTATTCTGCTGCGATGAATTGGATGCCTCGCTGGACGTCGACGAGTTGGATGCGGAATTGGCTGCAAAGTGGCGGGCTGAGTGCAACAGTTAAACACAAATGGAGTCGCCACGCGATCAATGGATATGGAGATATGGGATACCAACCTTCTTTGCCGCTGGGCGCTGCTGTCGGGGATGCGAATGAGAAGGGGTGTCCTCCAGCGCTATTGCCTCCTGTGCCAGTTCCTGTACCACCTCCTCCTCCTCCGCCTCCTCCTCCGCCTCCAGCTGTGCCTGCTGATCCACCATTGCTGCTGGGATTACTATTAGAGCTGGCTGTGGTGGTGGTGCCACCGTTGTAGTTGCTGGAGCCACCACTTGGAGCCGAGGTCACGTGCCCAAAGGAGGCAGCGGCCGCCGCGGCAGCCACCGAATTGTGGGGCAGCGGAAAGCCCGAATTGATGGTGGTGGGCAGCATGTTGGCCCCAAAGGCCGCTGCATGGGCTGCTGCTGCATAGTCCTGTTCCTGTTTCGGCATAATTGCGAGAATTAAATACGAGTCCGGAATTGCAATCACGTTCTATCAAAGCTCTATAAACTTGTGATTATAACTTTTGACAGTATTTGCCAGAGCTAATTATTTGCCTTTTTGATTAATCACTATATGAAAATTTAATAGGAAACTCAAAAATACTATATTCCGAACTCACCATCAGTCCCACCTTCATGTCGCGCACCTGCATCTTGAGCTTCTCGAGCACGTCGCTGTGCTGCAGATTTGGAATGCTGTGTAGGCCACCGATGCCCATGAAGCTGCCCAGGGCATTCAGCGGATGGTTCGGCGGCAGTTGATGATGATGGCTGCAGGAATATGAATATAAGCAGAATATATATAGATACAGGGGTTATCCTATTGCCATTTATCAGGAGCAGTCACTCACCTCAGGGGCAGCTCGGTCTGTGGCTCGGGACTGGCAAAGTTGCCTCCTCCGCCGGAAACTGTGTGACTTAGGCGGGCCGCAATAGCCGCCTTGGCGCTCAGCTGATGATGCTCTCCATCCACGGAGTCGCAGTCTCTCATTTCGTCGTCTGTTCGATCACCATGTGACTGTACACGGAAAGAAAAATAGGGATAACCTTATTAAATATGAATATTTAGAGCATAAGTAACGTAAAAGTCAGAATAAATTACAGGAAACTCCTTCTGAATATCCTTTCTATCTTGGCTTAATTTGTTTACCTTATAATTAATATTTAGTTCTTAAACCCTTACTGTTTCAAGGCAGAAAAACTCTTAAATTAATTTATTTAAGTCTGCTAATTTTCCCCAGTGCCTCAATTACGTATAGACAAAGAAACCCCGACGAGAAACCTCCAAGTTGATGGGGAATTAATGGCGGCGCTTATGTCAACAAGCGGCCTGCTGGGCCAGCTTAATATGCAGCGCTTAGTCAGGCCAAATCGGAATCGGAATCGACTTATTCAGATACTGGGATCTTCTTCCTGCGTGGGCTGTGGTCATTGATCTAGCCGGACTCGCGACTGAGTCAGAGGTTCGATTCTGGTTTATGGCATGTGCCAAGAGCTCACATTAACCAAGGCACGCCGAGCAATTTCAATTGAAAGCAACTGAAAACTGAAAACTGAAAACAACTTCCTCCGGCGGGGTGACAACAAAGGTAACCACTTAATAAATTAACAATGGCAGACCCACAAAACGGCAATCAGCCCCAGAGCTTGAGCTGTTCGCACTCCACTCGCCACTCCACAGTCCAGGGCCGGGCTCTAGGGCTCCTCCATGATATAGAAAGCCCAGCAGAGTCCGCTCCTGGACCTGGAGCTGGAGCCGTGACTCTTTGCCAAGAAGTCCGCCACGCATGGCCGAGAGTGTTGAAGTCACCAACTGCGTCTGCAACTGAGTCTTTAGCTCCATAACCATGGCTCCACAGTTGCACAGCTCAACGGAGCTCCTTTCGCAGCTCTCTCGAATGCAACTCCATCACGGCTTCTTGGTTTTTATGCATTTGGAGAGGTGCAAATTAAGCGCATCTGTGACTGTGTGCAAATCGGGAATTTTCAATTTAAACACAGCCATCGGTGGGGCAGCATTTCGCGGAGCGGGGCCAAGACAAAGTAAGCCAGGCCAACTCGAGTCGGACTCACATATATGTATCTGAGGCTGTGACTGTAACTGATGGCTCTGTGTGTGTGCTCAACATTTATCGCCTAGCTCTTTGGAGCTCCATGGAGCTGGAGCTGGAGCTGGAGCTGGAGCTAGTGGTGTCGCTTGGGCATAATCATAAATGCAACCAAAACCAAGGCATAGACAATGCCCCGCCGACCATAGGGAAACAGAGTTCCCGGAATTCTTTGAACACACCGCTGTGTTGGCAAAAATGTTGCACATACGAGTTGCGGTTAAAATAATTACAGAGCTAATGCAATTTGTCTTTAAGAAGAGTTTAGAAAATAAATGTAAAGCAGTTTCATGAGAGGTTTTAGGAATTGGGTCTATTAAAAGGAGATGTGGGTTTTAAGCTTCATATTATAATTACTTTATAAAGCATTAGGAAGCCTTGTTCTATCCTAGATAGTTCTTAGATTCCATTCACTACATCGAAGCCAGTAAAAATCTATATATTCCAAAGTTGCTTCTGGTTTGATAACGAAAATGATATAATTTTACTTTAGTGTGATTTAAAGGCAGCATAATTTTGTATTATTTAAAATGAAGATGATGCCCTCCTTTAAGAAATTAATTATTCTCAAGGCATCTCTGACTTCTTTAAGCCTCAAAAAGTCCCTCTAAATTAAGTTAAGAATAATGTTGTAATATATACACATACATAGGCCTAAGAAATCTCTGACTTCGAAATTCCCTTCTAAATTAAGCTCAGAATAAGATCTTGTAGGCCACACTTCCTTTAATCTCCCCTCGCATTGGCTTAGGCCTCTTGGAGCCAAGTTAACTCTTAACTGAACTCGGCTCATCTTGGCCTGGCTGTGCTGGCTGGTTGGTTAGTTTGTTAACTCGATTTGGCGGCTTTGCTCGGTGCATGTTTGCGAGTGTGTGTATATCAAATTAATGTAACTTATCGAAGCCGTGCGAAATACTGGCACACACATGCACACAACCATGAGCTGCTTCTCTGAAAGCCGGGCTGCGTTTTAGTTGCGGTCTGCGTCTGCTGTTGACCAGGCCCAAACACCAGTGCCCATGCCCAACAATTGTGGTTTGTGCTCCGCCAATGGCCAAGAGCTGAGAGCCGAGAGCCAGCCGGCAAAGAAGGACGGCATGCAGGCCAAGCCAACTTGCACCTATAAAATGTCTAATTAATGCACAACGAATTTGTGCCGCTTTAATGTTGCTCCGAGAAGAGGCGCTCACACATGTAATTTATTTTAAAAATATTCATTAAAAAGCTGACAATGTAAGCATTGAGAAATATGGCTTAGAAAACAGCTAAATAAGGGGAAGGTTGGGTTTTTAAATGGGTTTAAAATTGTTAAATAAAAATTATGATGCATAAAATGACCATTTTATTATTTAAAATGTTAAAGAAAATAAAGAATAAAAATTATAGAACAATTAGAAAAGCTATTTTTTAAACTATTAATATTTTATATTCCTTTTCATAAAAGAAATTGCTTACAGATAAATATTTAATAGATACAATACATCTCTTTGACTCCCTATAAATTCCATTAAAATACTAATTAAATCTTCTGCGACATAAAGTAAATTATACAAAAATAAAGTTAATAAAAAACGAAACTCAATCAAGCTAAAAGCCAACTACGCTAAAAGTGAACATACTTCCCAGAAAACCAGAAAACCAGAGCAACCTCGCAACTTCAACTTCAACTCCAACTTCAAGGAAGAAATCCATCAAAGCACCGCAACGATGCCCATTCAAGATATGGAATTTCATTGGAATATCGGCAGAGAGCTTCCGTGGAATATATATAGTCGTAATAGGCGTCGCATAAATCACCATGAAGCGATAAGGTGTTCCACTTCGAAGGCATTAAGTCACATCCAATGGATGGCGGGAAAAAACACCCGCACAGTCACCGGACTAATGGCGGTGTACAGCCTGGTACCTGTACTATATAGCTATATATATGTATATCGGGGGACACGCTGGCTCCATTAATTTCTGCGTTGATAAAACGCTACTGTTATCGGGCAGCTAAAACCGAAGACAGACTTTCGAGTGAGGAGAGACATTAAATCGCAATTAGACCCACAGACAATGAGGAAAACTCCGGCGTATACACATGTCCTATGGAGGAGATACTACTCCGAGACCCGAGACTCAAACAATGGATGTGGGTCCCAGACAGGGGGCCACAGAGGACGGAGACACCTGTGCAATTTACTTTAATAGCTTTGCAATGCACCGCAAGACCGAGGCTATCTGAGTGGCCTGTATAGGTAAAATATTTAATTTATTTGCGGCCCCAGCCCACAGGTTTTTATCGCTAATTAGTTGACATTACATATTCGATAGAGGTAGCTGGAAAATAATTTATCTAAATTTATTATCATTGCATTGGCAAGCAGCCACAAATGCAATTTGCCTAATTTCCATTCGCTGTACGACGACTCTGACTGGCAATTGACAAATTTCTATTGTAAATTGGCTCCGGGGTCTGGAGACCCTCTCTACAGAGGCGGAGGGACAAGGGGACAGAGAGACGGACTGATGGACAGACCGTATGTGCAACATGCCGTGCTAATTTAAGACAAAAGGACGAACCGCTGGGACCGCTCGGAAACCCATAATGCGACAATCCCGAGGTGAAGCTGTGAAGGGCGCTGCCGGCAAACAGGATCAGGATATTGCTACCAGCCAGGAGAGAGAATCCTAGTGATATATATATGTACATATATACAGCAGCAGTTCGGCCAAGGGGCGTTTATTGTGTGAAGGATTAAGATTACGAGCCTGCGAGCATGTGTATCCGCATCTGTATCTGTGGCTCTCGATTCTTCTGGTCGCCGGTTTTACAACTGCATTTCCTTGTTTTATTTTTTGTTCTCCTTTTTTTTTTAGCCCGAACTCTAACCTTAATGTCCTTACGACTCAAGTGGGCTTCGCCCAGGATCAGTCCTGGGCGTACTGGCGTCTTTGCCTTTATTACGTTTGTCTTATTCAAATTTTAAATCTCCGAAATTAGACACATTGTTCTGACTAAGTAGTAAAGCGGGAAAGATTTTGTAAATACTTAGCGAATAAAACTAATCATGGGTTATTCGGAGAACTTGGCTGTAATTTATTGGCCATTTTGTACAGTTTATTATAATACTTAACTAATAGAATTTATTTGTAATTTGGTAAAGTGCTGGCTAAAAGTTTTGATTTAGGGCTTGAGGAAGTATTCATATGCCGACAGGCATCAGAGCTATAAATATAAATTCATATTTGTCACATCTTTGAAGCTGTCAAAAAACGTAATCGTAGATGACATGACGAAGCCCCACTAGAGATGGGATTCTTTTCTGCCCCCAGGGTTTTATGTCGGCGGGAGATTTCATATAAAATTAAGAGGGTTTCGTATTTGAAGTTAAGATGGTGGTAAAGTTATCCGCTTAAATATATTTAAGAAATTATTAGCCCTAAATAATTATTTAAAATTTATTTGAAGGATATTTTTAGTCTCAGCTTTGACGGCAATTTAATTATAGTTTTGAAGACATTATTACTTAAAAGAAAAACTTTTAATTGGATTATATTGTTAATATATGTATAAGCACCACTCAAGGCATCAAAGAAATTTATATTTTAATTTTTTTTGTATACCTTTTCAACCCCCGAAGCTCTTGCGTGCACATGTGCTCTGTGCCTCTTATAACCGAATAAATATATAAATAAAAATTGCTCATTTACGCATATACCCCGTGGCGAATTCTGTATTTTCAGGCAATGCAACTGCACAAGATACTCTTAAAAAAAACCCTACAAAAAAAAAAAAACCAAAAGCGGCTGAAAACTAAGACGGAAAAAAGCAAATAACAACAAAAAATGAGTAAAAAGGGACTATAACGTGTGCAACGTGGTCTTCGGGCAACGAGAGCATGGAAATAAAATTAAAATGCAAAACGTATCTGAAAGATACATATGCCGGCACTCGCGCACTACCACACAGATACTCGAGCTGTGTGTGTGTGCGCGTACAAACGCGATTTCATTCGCTCGCAAGCGTCGAAGCGGAAAAAATAAAGCGAATAAAATATAAAAATGGAAACAACAAACGGCCAGCAAACACACACTCGTACGCACACACACACACACACACACTGGCAAAACATAATGGCGCTGGCCGTGCCCCCCTCGAAATAAACCTGCCCCTTAGCCCGCACCCTGGGCACCCCTTTATCCCTTTTTGGCACGCACGCCCATGTAAACTGAGCGACGGGCAGACGAAAAATTTCGCGTAAACAATAAAAAATACAAAAAAAGAAACCGGTTAAAAAACAAGCGAGGAAAAGAGAGAAGGAAAAGCGCAACGGTTAAACAATACACATGGAAAAATAAAGATTTTTGTATAAAATATATTTCATATAAAATATTTAACAGAAAAATAAGCCATGTTTGAAAAGATATTGAATAATAATAATTCAAGATTATCATTCAAAGATTTAAGAAAATAAAAAAAAGAAGTGCCTAGTGACTGCAAAATACTAAAATATTTATCTAGAAGTAACCAAGTTAATATTTAATTTAATGAATATCGAAATATGGCTCTAAATATGTAAATATATTTAGATTTAAATATCTATAGATTTACATGAATAATATTCTAAATTAACTCGAAAATGATTTGTTAATCCCATTATCTACCATAATTTTTTAAGCCTTCCGATCGTTAAATACTTAATAATACTTATATTATTAATACTTAATAATACTTAAATACTTAAAAATAAGGTACATTAACTAAGCAAATACTTAGCAATAATTTTGCCCTCTGTAATTGCTGGGCTGGGTCCCCGCCTAAAAAGTTCTCCGTCTGAAGTTTTTGGCCTTTAGTCCCACTTCTCGGGTCTCTGGATTCGAAGTCTGGGCATGGAGCTTCAAGTCTCCGGGGTGGATTCATTGTGTCTAGCTTCGATTGCAGGCGGCAATAATTAAAAACTGCATTATTTTATTGCCTTGGCCAGCCCGCGAGTCCGCCTGTCTTGTCTGGACGTTAAGACCTCACTCCATTGGATTCTTGCTGAGGGGGAAACGTGGAGGTACATTCCCAAAATATATATATTTTATGACTGGGTGTCGCCACATAAAGAAAGTACGTCCAGACCCCACTTTCTAGCATTTTTTTAGTAAAGATCATTTGTTAAATTGGATAAGAGAGAGAGAGAACCTATAGAGAACCTATCTAGGAGAGGGGTTAAGGAGCTTAGCAGGATGTAGATACTGCTAGTAATCCCCTTAGAAGAGGTCATAGAAAGCATATATGTATGAATATATAGCAAAACAGAAGAAAAATATAATTAAAATACTATCAGTCGTTCGATTTCGAAACTCCTTTTCTACAAAGTAATATTTAAAAGTATTATTTTATTTCCATCATTACCTTTACCTTTACCTTTTAATGTATCATATATTTCCAGTAATTCCTTGCCCATACAAACTAATTTAAATGTTTCAATTCCACATAAAGTATTGATTACATTCTGAAATCAATAATAATTGGTTGTATATTGATTTCATCACCCATTTGTTTGGCTTCCTTCAAAAGTTATTTTAGGGGGCACTCAGGTGTGAAGTGAGCTGAGGCAGCCAAACATTAAACAAGGATGTTTTTAGTGCTTAAATACAACCATAATAATAATTTGTTTTTTGCCAGCTCTTGATTATTCAATTTGTTAATGCTCACGCTATTCTCAGCTTTGCTTCCCTTGAGCTCTTGGCCCCGCCCACTTTAGCTCACATTTAGTTCAAAGGGAGATGGATATACCCCGATATATATATATGTATGTATATATGTACCTATATAGAGAGAGAGCTCTGGGGCTTTATTAGCACACTGATAAATACACTCTTTATCCACACACCGATCTACCCAGTTCGTGCCCTCGCATATTCACATTTTCGCAATTCGCAATTCGCCTTTTCTTGCCGTTTATTTACACTCTTTTTTTTCGCAATCGCAATCGGCAGCTGTACTGGAAAAATCCAATTAACAGTTTTATTAGCTATGGTGGGCAAAATAATTCATAAATTCATTAAAAACAATACGAAAAGCTCACAACCGTAATAGTACCAATAATAATCATATTTTTTACGATCTATTTCTGCTGTTATTGCCCTGTTTTTGTTTTTATTTTCTGCTGCTGCTGCTGCTGCTGCTGACATTTGTCGCCCGACTGCATTTGTTGTAAATTTTAAATTGAAAAATATTCAGAAACTATACATATATAAAGTGACTTTGCCACGAATGACGTGACATATCGCCCAGTTCCTCCCCCTTTTTGGTAGTTTCAAGTTCGCGCCCCAAACCAGATACTAAAAGCAAAACAAATTTCGTTTGTCATTGCGGTTGAAAGCGCCACCAAAAGCCAAAAAGAAAAAATAAGGAAAAGTAAAATATTCATGTGGAGGGGAAAGAGTCACGGACATGTCATCCCCAAAGGCCCCCACTAGATACTTAATCAAATATTTCCCCTGCTATATGATGCAAGAGGAGACCGGAGGAGAATAAAGAAGAGCCGCGGAAGAATTTAATAAAAATCGTTGCCTGTCAGCGTACAAGAAGCCAAACAAATTATAACAGGTGCCGCTGCTCGTCCGACCCAAATGGTACGTTGGCCCAGAGACAGGGGCGGCGGGGAAGGTGACGAGAAAGGGAGAGAAGGGTGCCAGTAAGTGGCCCAATCTGGCTTGCTTTTGAATCAGCCAAGTGTGAAACAGTTAACCCCTCAACAAAACAGGTAAATTATTTTGTAAGCCAATGAAGCTTTTATGGGGAAGTATATTCATTTGAATTTTTAAAGGTATTTCATCTTTTATTCTAAATTATATAGTCGGGATCGAAAGTTTATTGATTACATTTTTTATTTTAAACATTTATAATGATCAAGAGATTAATATACAATATTATTTTTTATTGCACTTATTCAGCCTAACTATCAGGGAAGCTTTGGATGAACACAGATGAACGGATGAACACAGGCGGTCAAATGAACATGACTAGATCTACATAATTAGCTGCAAATGCTTGTATTTTATTCTTCTTGCCATATTTGGGAATTTTTTATTTATTATTTTTCAAGTCGTTAAAAAAACACCATCCCTTCAATTGTTATTTTTATTAAATTTCTAGAAATACAAAACCCCCATTAAACAATATGCTCGAACCAAATTAAATGTCTAACTTCTCCCAAATCCCTTCTTCCACATTAAAGTAGCCATAAATAAAAATTGAAAATGCTGTTAAAATCAAAGCAAAGTGTGAATCCAGGGCAGACACCCAACGCCAGCCAGTCAAGCCATTACCAACCGCTGAGATTCTGTTTTTGGGGGATTCCCCGCTCCCATGGCCCGTGATTTAATGTGGGAACTCTGCCCGGAGCACGTGCAGCGAGTAGAGTGGTCAGAATCAAAAGCCAGCAAACGAGCGGCGACTCTCAATTGTCCAAAGTCATGTTCGCGGGCTTGATTTCATTTAAAAACGATTCAAAAATTACAGACAAGCAATTCAGCAATAATTTTAAACTCTGCGTTTAACCCAAGTAATTAAGGCGATGCTCGGATGACGATGCTGGGCATTCCGGGCCTCGGACATGGGCCGCCGTTGGGCACGACTTGGTTTCGGACTTGGTTTCATTAGAGAATTTATGACTTTTTGACAACCCACATTATTGTTTAATCGTGACTTTTGAGTCGAAAATCGAAGCGAGTGGCGGTCACAGGATTTGATTTGAATAGAAATACGGATTGTTTCAGATCGGATGTGCGAATGACACCAGCACATTAGCTCGATGGGATGGATGGTGTGAGGGTAAGGGAGTCGGGTTAATTAAATAGCACCCACATGTGGATATTCAATTGTGAGCGAACCCATCTCCTCCAGAAACCCTTCAATTAACACCACCGCCAAGAAGGGAATATCGAGGCTGAATCCAAGCCGCACTTTGGTGACCGAGAGAGAAGGGATCCGAGATTGTGTTTGCACAGCCCAGAGGAGCCGATGGAACTGATGGATATGATGGAACCGATGGGGCTGAGCTGGCTATTAAAAATTATGTAAATAGCCGGCCCCGGGAGTGAGTGTATAAAGTCTGGCTCATTGTTGATCAAGCCGGCAATGTCTATTAACAATAATAAAAATGAAAGAAAAACAAAGAGGCAGAAAAAACTAACAAGAGTTTTATTGAATTGAAGACGATGCTGAGGCTGAGGCTCAGGCTGAAGCTGATGCTGCATACCTGCTGAAAGCGAATGGCCGAAAGGCCTGAAAGGCAATAAAACCCATTTAATATTCATTTAAGGTACTAACAAATAATGCAAATATTTGAACAATTTATTTACATATGAACGCCATCAAAGAGCTTGAATTGAAAGAGATCTTTCAATCGATGGAAATTGTGAACGAGATCCCACCGCTACTTGGTTCCCGAGATGGGGCCCCGAAACAGATGAATCTATTTGTATTTATGAGTATGTTATGCACTTAGCCCCCCGATCGATGTGTGAGTATCGAGTATCTCGAATCGCGGCTGGATAATAACCGTCTTGTATGCGACCATTTAGCATGTCACCTTTTAACGGCTCTCCGGCAAACAGAAACGCCAAAAATCAGAGACTCGTTCTCTCTTTCTCCGGTCCCCAATTCCGATTGAATCAACACATATTTTCTTAACATTATAATTACCTTTTGAATCATCTGCAAACAATGTGAGCCGAATTGCATGAATTGCCTTTTGGCAAAAAGGTTAAAAAAAACTCAAGTATAAGTTGCTAAACAAACAAGAGATCGTAGTGAAATCGGTTATAAATATATATCTGAAAGTGGGGAATTATTATTCCACTTGCCGCCGGCAAATCTGTATTTTCTTCTGGACCTTTGCTAAGCACCTCGCACCTGTCATGAGATATTATATCCTCCACTTTTCCCCCAACCAGTTGTCACTCTTTTTCTATCCGGCTCAAAGACTAAATAATATTTTCGCGTGGCAAATGAAAATTGATGCATTAGTTACTCAAATTACCGCTTTGGCCGAGTAAAAAACAAATCAAATTCTATATATAATGGATAGATGAAAGGTTGAATACATTATTAATTTGAATATTTGACAAATTACATTTGGTGAAATGTATACCTAGGAAAACACTTTTGAATTGCGATAGAAAAATATATACATATATTTGGCATGAAATGGATAAAGTGATCCTTTCGAAGTTGATTGATTTTAGCAGAGACAACACAGAAATATATATATTGACAAAGTTAGTCATCAAATTGGTATTTTGTTTATCAAATAGGAATTATGGGGAAAAATAAATGTATCTAACGACTTTATTTGTAGATGAAAAGATAATTGAGTCATACAATAAGAGCATTCAGGTTTAACTTTATTTTTTCTAAACATTATATCTGGCTTTCTGATCATAATTTACATATTTACAAGCCATTAACCAAGCAGCGGAGATTCTAATCTAGATTAATTTCTTTTTAATATTCATTAAAATATAAATTATTATTTTATTTTTCTTGTTTTCATTAACGAAAATACTGTTGTTTTGTAATAATAAAAAATTTAACATGAATATGTAAGAATTTCAAAACAGAAACCACATACAGGTTTTGAGGTATTGTTAATGTATTTAAACCAATTCAATTTATAGACCCAACAAACTAGGAAATATCTTTGAAGTCTATAGGATATTATCAATATATTTTCTTATACCGATCCCTGTGTAATGTAATAATTATAATCTATAGCAGTTCTTACCAAATCGTCTCCCAAATCGGAATCGCGTTCAATATTGCTGGTTGAACGACAGTCCATAGTAGGGTGCACACGCAGTTGCATTGAAGCGGAGTTTTTCGTTCTTCACCCCGAATATATAACGAATGCAACGAATTAATCCGAATAGCAAATATATTAATTTTTAGTTGCTATTTTCTTTAGTTAATTTGTTTTTGGCACAGCACACTTTTTGTTTTCTTTGTGTTTCTAGCTTCTTTTCGGCATTTCTTTTGTCACCTGCATTAGTTTACCGATGCGATCGGCAAGCCGCTCCCACACATTACTCTTGTACTTGAGATCGGGGGCGAAGAGGAGAGCGCGCTGAAGAACCGTTACTCGGATCCAATGCTCTTTTGCTTGTTTGGTTGCAAATAATATTTGCAATTTGCTTCGAGTGTATTTATTATTTAAGACTTTGGAGAAGGGTTTTTGTATTCACATTCACACACACAGAACACTATTCAGATTGCACTTGATACAGTTGTTGTTGCTTATGGCCTTTAATTAAACATTTTAAAATCCGTTAGCCGATCCGCAATACCGACGACGTCATGCCTTCGAAAACAAGCCAAAACCAACCGACCGTTTCTCACTGAGAATTCGCCGGATCCTGGCCTTAGTTCCAATTGATATTATAGCGATTGCACAGATTATATCCGATTAACATAATGGGCGAACTGTTTGAAAATCTAAGTGGGAAAAATTTGAGAATTGCTGGAAGCGGCAATTCTGGATTTGTATACCCTTGCAATAATTTTAGTCAAAAGTTTGCGATGCAGTGTTTCCGGCCCTATAAAGTATACATGTCTGTCAGTCTTTCCGTCCGTTTCTACGCAAACTAGTCCCTCAGTTTTAAATCTAAAAATATACCAAATTTTAAATAGTTATTGCAAGGGTATTTAAACTTCGGCTTGCCGAAGTGAGCTTCCATTCTTGTGATCTATATTTTCGAACTATCATCCCAAAAAGTGGTCTTTATTTAGGCCTAGTCTATCACGGATTCCGACTCCGAGATGCAGACAAACCTCTGGGATTCTGACCGAACGCGTTGCTTTTTGAATGAAAACTGAAAAAATACTGATTTGAAACCTGAACGAGAAACCCAAGCAGCGCGGCTGTTATTAAGGCTGCCACTTCAGCTTTTTTCCCGTCAAATTTGCCTTTCTTTGAAATTCAGATGCGGGAAAAAATTTAGAATAAATAAAGAATATAATATTTTAAAACATATATTTTATGATTTTCTTAAAATTGCAATCATTGCCAAATATGTATTTCGAACACGGCCACCTAGGCGGATAAGTAATTTCGAACACGGCCACCCAGGCGGATACGCGACGCAAAGGATCGTGACGTAGCCCCCAAATATTAAACTACGTGACGTCAATGAGTGCGAGTGAGAGGAAGATATTCCTATCAAATTCACCTATTCAACCAATTAATTCTCCGACGCGCTCATGTTAATTTATGGTGAACTCTGGAACTCTGGGACTCTGAGAGGATTTACGCTCAGCTAACTAAAATATCCAAAAATAGTTAAAATTCAATAATTTAGTCGCCTGAGTCATATGAACATTTTTAGCTTTTTTTTTAATTTATTTAGAGTCAAAAATATTTCTTATTTTTGTTCAAAATGTGGCAGCACTGCTTTCAACTATATTCCAAGTTTCTCTGCAACGATGGAATTCCAATTGGAAATGACGGAATGGAATTATTCTCTCGCTCGCTTACTCTCATTCCCTCTCCCTCGCAAAATTTCTCTCGAGGAACGATGGTGTTGAAATGATGGACTGTGGAATGGAGGCAGGTTATTGGCAAAAACTAAGATGAGGAGGAGGCAGGCGTTTTAAAGTATTATCTCAAATGCGTTTTCTTAAGATTTCCATTTATGTTTGTAAGGAATTTTGCAATAATGTTGCAAATATCCAATTTAATTTTAGTTGCATATTTTTCCTCAGTAAAATTAATTTAACCCTACAATAATTGCAACAGGATATCAGATCTCTTTTAATTGTGGTTTAAAATCTGTAGTTTTTTCGATAAAATGGTCCTAGTGGCCACTGTGCGTTGCGCAGGCATGTTCCATTTGCCTGTCGTTCCGCCAAACTCGTTCGCTCTTTCGCGCCATCCCGCTCTCTCTCTCTCTCTGATAAACGATGAGTTGAATCAGCCAATCAGATGGCCGTTCCACCAATTCCCAATTGAAATAGTGGTGGCAGGGAGGCGGTCAATTAAATTAAATTTGTAATCGCAATCCATGCAATGCCCGATTTGTGTGTATGTGTGTGAGTGGTCGAACGCTCATTCGCTCGTTCCGATACACACACAGGCACACTCGTGCGCTTGAGTATCTGTCAGATACGAAGATACACTATTCTACATTGCCATTCAAATAATGTATTTATTTTTGGAAGAGAAATTAATGCAGCTCATTTCGGCTTTATATAATATTAAGTTAAAACGCAGTTTGTGGACCAGATTTTAAATTATATAACTACTAACTAATATCTTAAATGAAGGCAATAGCTAAGTGCCAATTTTTAAAACATATTTTTTAACATTTCTAAATAATTCCCAACGTATAGTGATCCAAAAGAAGGTTAATATATTTTCACCGTAATTATTAAATATGAGTTATTTTGAAATGGAAACTAAACTTTTACAAATCCACAATCTTATTAACATTTTGAATAAAAACATTAGTTAAAATTTATATTTTAACGCCAAATTCCTCGCAGTCCAGTGTTAAGTTTGGCGTACTAGTATTGGCTCAGTCCGCGTATCGTTCAATCATGTTTTATAGCCCTTTTCATTTGCCGAATCGCCGTGTGAGTTGCTTGTTGATTTTCCCAATCGAATGGGAGGGGCCAAGTCACTCACTTTTGCGGTTTGCCAAATTTACGCCGATAAATATATGTACACAAAAGCTGGCGGAAAACAATTGCCAAACTGGCGGGTATGGGTTTCGGGGTGGGGAGTGGGTAGTGGGTGGTGGGAGGAAAAACAAACGGTAGGTTGATTAATGATTTGCGAGATAAATTGCACTTGTAATGGCCAAGGCGGTAGATAGATGGATGGATAGATTGCTGCTGCTCCTGCTGCTCATCCCACGTCCCACGGACATCCGCCCGCCCATTCAGATAGTAAATAATTTCCGTTTCTCGATTTTCACTAATTTGAAATTGATGAAAGGCAGCGACGCCGACAGAGGCAGCGGCAGAGAAAAGTCGATCCGTGCACTAAGAGAAATATCGCTAAAATGGGTCATTTATATAAGATTTATTTAATCGGTCTCATGCTGCCCCCCGATATGATATATCTAGAATAATATAACCATTAATATCATATTAAAAATGTTGTTTACTTTAATTTATCGAATTTTCAAATATCGTTTTACTTAACGTAAAAACATCGATAATATAATTATAGATTTAAACTTAAATTGATATCGATCAATGGCAGTTATCGGTAGAAAATCCATATTTATGAGAACTGTCCGAAAGATGTTATTTTTAAAATATTATTTATTCCAATTCCATTGGCCTTTTACATCTATTTTTATTTTAAATAAAGTAAACCAGATATTCTATTAAATTTAGATAAGTTTATATGTTTTTTTGTGTCAGTGCAGCAAACAGCAGCAGAGTATATCAATTTTCGCCGACTTGTCTGTGAAACAAACAAGCGGAGAACGCTCTGGCATGTATATGTATCTGTATCTGTACATGTATCTGTATCTGGGCAGCCGTAGGGGAGGCCACCCTACCAAAGAGCACCACCCTGGCAGGAGGAACGCCAATGACGAGGCGGCGTCCGACCCACCGACTTGACTGATGATGAAGTGAGAAAGTAATTAAATACAATTTTAAATGTGACTAATGAGACGCCGTCAAATTCATGAGAGCGGGAGAGGGGTGCTTGGATCTAAGGGAAGTTGGACTGCAAACGTCAAATGTATTTATCAGCTAACGAGGTCTTATATGATCGAGCTACATAAATAATTTCAAGATTTCTTTTAGGGTTAAATATATTTCAAGATATAAACAAGCTCAAAAATCGCTTATTTTGTGTTCCCTTAAAACCTTGCTTAAAATTCCTAACTTGTGCTATTAACTTTCCTTTTTTGTCATAATCCCTGTATATAGTATATACACCTGTTTGATTTCCAAACAACGTACATACGTACCTAAGTGAAATTTGTGTTTAATTCATGGATACACATATTGGCAAATATTGGACAGGGGAGACATCGTTTATTTGTCAACACGTCCATTTCCTGCATTTTGTGTTTTAGCCGAAAAAAAAGAAGAGGAGCAGGGGGAAGAAATGGGGCGGGAGACACAAAAAATGAAATATGTACTCGCAACAATTTCAAAATAAATAAATGAGATAGAGAAACCTCCCTCCGCACACACAGGGAACACACGAAAGCCGAGAGATAGATATGGATATTAGTTGAGGTTGTTATTGTCCAACACATCCGTCGGCGCTCGAAGCTTTTAGGCCTCATTAGTTGATGAGTATTAAGTGATTTGGGAATTACACATTTGACATAAATATTTTCTCCGTTCCTATAGTTTTGTTTCCTTTTCTTTTCGCTTTTTTATCTCTCGTTCGCTTGTGTGAACTTCACAGAAAAAAGAGCGAGGCATGATAGTTTCGGAAATCGATACGCTGACTAAGTGTTGCGGTCGGGATCAATGGCTGGAATAGATATATAACTATATAATAATATTGACTTCGGTGGGACTCGGAAATCGTTGGATATTTTATATGTGGAAAATCTGTTTTTTAGACTCTAAATTGTATGGAAATTATTTAGGATTTGCTCATGAGTTTCAGTTTACTATGCTTGAAATACGTGACTTACTTTATAACAATTAAATACAATTTATATTTTAAATATTTAATATACAAATTCACAAAACTCTAAAATATTATGGTTATTAAAGTAACATTAAATATTTTCTGGAAGCATTTAATTCTTTAATTATATGTTGACCAAGTTAAACTTTACTTGAATAATCTTAAAAAGGTCATAAGAAATAAAATTTACCCAATAAATATAATTATATAGTATTATAAGATAGATTAATATAAACATTTAAATATATAACGTAATAAAGATATTTTCATTTAAAAAATAAGTTTATTATTTACTTAATATAAAAATACAATTAAAAATAAAGTTCAATCCACCAAACCAATTTTTAAATTGTAATTGTGAAATTAAAAAAATAACATTTATTTACAGTAACCCAAAGTAAACGAAATCAATTAAAAAACAAACCCCTGCAAGTCATTAAATAGCTAAAAACTTTGAGACAATTAATGACTAATTAATTGATTGCATAAATTAATTCCCGCTGTGAATGTAGATCATCCAAATTTAGCTGCTCCGGGGTCCGTTCGGAGCACATAAAAAATGCGAATATAATTATATATAATTTACCGGCAATTTACAGTTTCAACACAACGAGGGAGAGGGGTCAGCCGATCAATTAATTAAATGCCATTTAGCCGATCATTAATCCGGGGAATGCAATTTGTCAATCCATCGATGGACGGGCCAGCGATGTGTGAGAAAGCGATTTTCCGCCGTTGAGCCAAGAGTCTCTACCTGTCGGTGCCTCTAGCCCTTGGGCAGAATCAGCTAGGAAGGGGCTAGGACGGGGTTAAAGCCAAATTGATTGACCAGATATGAATGAGGCGACGAGCGGCGGCGATAATTGATGATGATACTGGTGGATCGATGGATCTCATCCGATCGGGCCCAGCTTCACACAGTCCACGCTGTGGCTTCAGGCTGGCTATGTTCCTAGCTCGGTTCCGAGCTCGTTTCTCGTTTCCATTAATAATTTTCGGCTAGTGGCCAAAAAAAGCTCCCAGCTTGGGGAAGTGGAAATCCACAAATAGACAGTTAGAAGCGAGACGGGAATTCATTCATAAACTGCAGCTAACTGTCAGGAGCTTGTCAAGAGTCGGAGAGGGCAGGAAGAGTGTCTCCATTATGGCTCACCGGGCCTCATCATTAACTCGGCCAGCCGCATTTCATACTTCTGCTCATATTTATTTCGATTTCTTCCCCATTTCGGAGCCACAATTTTTAATGAAGTCGGAAAGTCTGGGCGCGTTTTTTAAAAATAGAATATCAATTTGGGCGAAAAAGCATAACGGATGCCGCTGTCAATATTTTGACAGTTCTGGCTGCCTAACACGAACTGCGGAACTGCGAACAGGGGAACCATCGGATATATGGTATGTATATGGACATTATATTCCCGGAATGCGACCAGAGAATGGTTACATCAAAAACTTTAATTGAATTTCGTTTCGCTGCTCCTCAGCTCCGACTGCAACTCATCAAGATCCAGAAATGGGAACGAATAAATGGATTTTCTGTACATACGTGGGGCAGCCCAAGGGGAAAATGATTAATATGCGCTAATGTTTTATAACTCTGCCCTTTTAATATTCGTCCTGCCCCGGAGTGGGGAAACAATAAACCCAACTGAAGGCGATCCAGCAGCCGAGATTCACCTTAGGCCCGGCCCGGGCACCCAGCCCCAGACATCGCATTAAAAATGCCAAAAGCGATAAAAGAGTGAACTGTATTGCCTTTTGTGTGGATATGCCTCGCATATGGATATAGTATACTATATATATACATATGTGCAGTCCGGATCTGGGTCTCAACTGTTTGACTGATCTCGATCTTAACTGCTAATGACTTTAATCGTTAATCTCTGACATAAAAGATGTGATTGAAGCGGATCTCGGCTGAAATGCAATAAATTATTATATGTACATACAGATATATTCCCGCATATGTCTACCGATATACACACACATGTTTCGCGGTCAATTCGGGCCGCCACACAATAAACCAAATTGGATTATGGACATTGATTTCTGTTCTCTGTTTTCTGTTATTTTATTTCATTTCATTTTCCCGCCTCACTCTTTGTTCTTTTTGCAGGGGCTATTCCTGGCTTTTGATTCGTGAGAAATCCCTCTGTTGTGTCAGAAAGTCATTAAACAAACTTTTGGCGATTATTAGGCGAAGGCTTCTTGGAGGTTATAACGCTTTAACGTCTAAATAAGCGATTTATTTCTACAATTTGAGTAAGAATGAAATTGCGTAATGGGAATATTTATATTTAGACATTTTTCCTTTTATTTTTTTGTTTAAATAAATTACCTATTATCCCTATATTTCGAAATTTCAATTTCATATTTCCACAAATATTATGCTATTTTCTAAATTAATTTCTAAATCGCAATGTAAATATATCCCCTTCTCATCCCCTAACAAATTACTATTTTTCTTGCACAATTGATAATATTAGAAATATTAATATCCCGTCTTAATTTTCTCAAGTACCCACTCCTATCTCCCCACCCCCCACATAGACTACATAATACCGAAATAATTTCATTATGCTAAGCCCGAATATCCACGCCCCACGACAAAAGACATTGGCGATTATAAAGGCATTGGAACGCCGCGAAGACAATGCTCGGCATGACATCAATAATGACATTGAATTCCCCCTGGTTTATTTACCATTGCCTTTTGCCAAGCATATTTATTGTGTTTGTGCTTTTATCGGCGTGGCCGAAAGGCAAATGACAATATAAATATATAATAACAATAATAATAGTGGCCGCTCGGCTCACTTGCGGGGCTTCTGTGCAGTGGCCAAGTATTTGGATTCGTTGGCAAACATCGCGCATACGACACGTTGTGCTATCGATTCGAGTGACGCAGACCCACCGACCCACCACCACCCGCTCGTGTCATGTGAGAAAAGCTAAACTATTTCGATAGGATCGCGGATGGAAATTAGATTTTAAATTGAATCGAATGCGGGCGACGGAACAAGTCCAGCTGTTGACGTCCGTTCTCAGGGGCAAGTCTAAAGACAAAAAACAAAAGCCAAAGCCAACCCGAAACTAAACCGAAATAAATAAATTAGCCAGCCGGGGATCACATCTATTCAAATCGGGAAAAGACTAGGAAAAAAAAAACATATAGCACACAAGATTGACGACAGCGTTAGCGACACACGTTGATTAATTCATCTGATGGGCGGCTGACACTTGGCATCGCCCACACAAAAGGCTTTAGATATTTTCGCAAATATCCATCCGTCCGTTAATCCATTCCACAATCTGTTGGGTTAACGAAACAGGAAGTTGGCCAAACACACCCCCTTTCCACTCTCCATTCTCCACTTTCCACCCACTTAAAACACGGCGACAGTGCCGAGTTTTCCCATCGTTTTCTCCAGCGGAATAAAAGCATCCGCCCCGTTGGCCCACTGAAATCAAATCCCCATATAGCGTAACATCAAACAATCCCACAGTTGCTGCTGTCCGTTCGCCGGTCCACATTTAATTTCGGTGACTTTTATAAATCGCTACATATCGCATAATGTTTGAATTTTCCCCCGAATGAAAACAGGCAAAGAGGCATTTTTTTTCTATTTATCAGGGATTGGATTTGTATATATTTATTAGAGGGATTTTCATTTGCATTTTTCTACAACAAGATTAATCTGGGCACTGCTAATTCTGTTTTTGATAAATTCATCACAATTATTTATTGCTCCTTAAGCGGGGGGATATCATCCAATGACCAATTAGTTGTTTTTGGGAATATATAAAAATAAATAACGTTGAGTTTGTATGCTTTTATGAGGGCTATTTTAATTTTTAGCCAAAGATGCTTACGTATGTGGCATTATTTTTAGGAATTATCTGGTTAATAGTGTTTTATTTTTAAGGTGAGTATCATAAGGATTTTTACTTAATAAGAATAATACAAAGTATTATTTACACTAATATTTGGCTGCAGAAGCTTACTTTGGGAAACCTAAGTTTCTATACCCTTGCCACTGGCAATTAATTCCGATTCATCTTATATATAGTTTTTGACGCATTCCGAACCTTGCGCAATGTCATGCGATTAGCCTCAATGCCCCCTAATCCATTTTTTCTATTTAGCCATATTTGAATTTAGTCATTTTTTAATTTGGCCGGCCGAGAGGTTCTCTGGCTGAAAATCTATACTCAAAGTTATATTCAAATTAACTTGTCAAACGCTTATTAGCGGCCTTTGACCTGCCGTGTCAGCGAGTCAAACGCTTAATTAATGTGCAAAGCAATTAATTGCAACGTTTACAATGGCAAAATGGCAAAACTCGGAGCTCGAGGAGTCGTCTGATATGTGTTTATGTGTTTATGGACAACGGGGCGTATTAAATTTACAACCGCATATTAAAATGTTGCAGTGCAAAAATGGCCGCCTTAGTCCAACTTCGGCCCCGCCAATGGCAGAAAGCAGAAATAGAGGCAGCAACAAAAAGACCGAAAATCAAAAGACTTTGAAATGCGAATTATAATAAACGTCGTCGTTCCAACGGCAATAAATAATAGACAGCAACGAACGTCGAATAACTTTTTACATCCATCCATCGAGCCCCTTGATACGATATATTCCCTGGCCAAAGTGCGGGGGGAGGATGGTCAGCAGACGGTTGGCTGGCTGAAAAAGTCATGTACTAAATTATGTGCACCGTGGGACCGAGATCACCTGGTTAAGTTCCTACAAAAAAATTACTCGAAAAAGTTCCTTAAAAAGTTTCTCCAACATTCAAATTGCCAGGAAAACCTCCCAAAAAACCAGGCTCAATTTAAAGCCTGTCCAAGTCAGAGTCAGGATTTTTGGCTTAACTTATGATCTGGGAAAATTAGAAAGGAATTTTGTTACATTAGAAGAGAGGGTTAAGAGTTCTGACTAATTTATGGGAGCTCTCGAAATTTAATGAGTTCTGTCTTTTCGGAAGACATCTTCATTTGAACTAATTTTAGGAGCTATGCTAGATTTGGTCAACTATTTTAGGAGTTTTTAAGTTAAAGCACTGAAAAGTGAGGAAACTTATTAGACTTCTATAAATTGTTCCATTTAAACTTTGATTTTCTTTAAATATTAAATTGAAAATATGTTGTGTAGAATTGTACAAATTTTACGAGTCTTCAAGTCTATTGAAAATTCTTTAAAAATTTTACTCTTAACGATTTACCAACTAAAGTACTAAAAAGAAAATTCCAATGTAAAATTTTGGATAAAATTTGGATAAATAAATAGTGGTTTATGGCATATAGAAAATATCGTTCACTTTTATATATGACACTTTTAAATATTTAAAAATAACACTGTTGGCTTAATAATATCGATTAATATTAAACGAGAACAAATATCCAACATTTATTTTGGCACAAATTAATGTATTTCTTATTTTTTAAAAGATCGATTTCGCATTAAAAATATATGGATATTTTCTACCTTTTCAAGTTCAAAGTTAACTCGAATTATTCAAAACTTTATTAAAACTGTTTGCAAATAAATATAATTTTAATTTTGTGAGTAAATTTTTTTAAGCAAATTTCTAAAATATATTGAATATGCATTTTTTTGAAACCTGCTACCACTGTTCCTCCGATTGCTGTACTTTTTGTCAAATGGGAAATCATATGAATATGCATGATGTATTTGCAGCTTTTTCGCTGCTTCGTTCCTTTTTATGTTTTATGCTTAAAAATGCCCAAGCACATGCTCTCAAGTTACAATGTAACAAAAACAAAAACAGCAAAAAAAAAAAAAAACCACCAACGTTTTTGTAGTTTATTTTTCGCCGATTTTTTTGTTTTAATGCTGAGCACTGAGTTGGTGAGAGTTTCAAGCCTCTCAGTGGGCTGGACAGCGGGCCATAGCTCTTGCCATGGCTGAGTCCCAAGCGGAGACTGGGGCTAAGGCTCCGGCTGATGCTGATGTTGATGCTGATCGATTGCAAATAGGTCCGGAGATCCAAACGCCCCATCGCCCAAGCCAAGTGGCCTGTAAAGCTTAAGCTGCTGCCGTAAACGCTTTTGCCCGCGATCATCAGTTCGATAATTGATTGCCACATAATTTATGTCATTTCATGTGCGTGCCGTTTGCGAAATATGAAATGCAGCGATGCGGAGCGAATCGGACTCCCAGCCCCGGCTGCATTCGCATTCGTAGTTGCACTTCCACCGGCCAAGTCATAGTCGATGTCGAAGTCGAAGTCGCCGTTGCTGTCGCAGATGCCGTCGCCATTCGACGGAGCTGCAGTTAAAATTGCTGTCGTTAATAGGTTTCGTACTATTGTTATAATGCGTAGGCTCCACCTCCCCAACTTTTAGCTTCAGCCTTAACTTTAACTCAAGCTCGGCCCAAGTCAGGCCCCAAAACATCACAATGTTTGTTATGTTAATGAACTCCCAAGGCTCGGCTGAGAGAGTCGGTTCTACATAAAGAGAAATACTCTTAAAATTTATCATGAGTCTCCATTTAAATAAATAGTACCTACTATTTAAGGGAAATTCATATAAAACCGTACAAAGCTGATTCCAGAGGGTCATACTAAAGCTTGCGAAAAATGTGGCCAAACTATTACAAACAAATTAAACAAAAAATCAAACGCTTTCCTATTTTATTATATTTAACATTTTTTTATTTACAAAATAATATTTTGCTGTTGATACAGTCTTATATAGACTTGGACTTTGTAGTGTTATCATGGTTACTGTGAAAATGTGACCATGTCTGAAATAAATCATTTATAAACAATGAACTAAAATATTATTTTTAAATTAATAATGCTATATACAAAAAATACTTACAAATTACGATTTTTTTAAAGCTATTTTTTAATTTTGATACCATCATGAACTAGACTTTCGTGACAAGTATGACCAACTTCCCTTTTAAAGCATTTAGTATTTAATTTAATATTTAATTTTTTTTCTGTGCATCTCCGACTTCAACTTCGGTTCCAACTTCGTGTTCGACTCGAGTCCAACTTTCATCATTAAAGAAAATTATAGCCAAGTGGCTGTAATGCGGCAGATGGAGGGGAGAGAGCGGGACATCCAGACAGGGTGCAAGCGAGAGGGGCTGAGGAGAAGGATGACGACGTGGACCGTTCCACACAAAATTTTTTATGACCAGAAATCCGTCAACATATTAACACTAAATATTAAAACGTACGAGCGTGTTTATGCATACACCACACACCGCACACCGTGTGTGTGTGTGTGTGTCTGTGTTCGAGGCTGAAATACTGGCGAAAAAACCGCAAAACTGCTCGCCCATCAAGTAACCGACCGAGCAACCGGGTACAGAGTTCACTCTCATGGTAATTTGCGACTAGAAATCACCTTTTGATAGTCCCCCAGAGTTGCCAACATCTCGCATTTCTCACGTAGGCAAGGAATCCTGAAGGGAAGGAGTTGGGGAATTATTGGAAAATATTTTGAATTATGTTGAGGTAATATTTCAAAGCAATATAAAATATATAAGCTTCGGACAACAATTCAAAATAAACTAAAATTCAAAAATCCCCAATTATACACCATGAAATGAGCCCTAACTATCATCGCTGCTCTCATAAACTTAAGGTAAATCATAGTTTCGTTGCTAGATTAAGCCCCTCGAGGGTAATATCATTAATTAACACACATTTATAGAACCATTAGATAATGCACAAGGCCTGTTAGATCTGTGGGAAGCAGAACTGGAACAGAGAGCAGACTGGGTCAGCGGGAAAATCGATTTATAACAGCATTAATAACATGTATTTAGAAGGCCGGAGGGCAGGAGAGCAGGTCGCTTGCCCCAATATAACCCTCTCTCTATATATACTATACCATACTTTACTATATATACTCATGTTCCCTGCCACATCGATCACTTGACACCCGCACAGTTTGGCAGACGGCAAGGCGGCCTCCGGAGTTGGGGGATTTTTTGGGTGGAGCAGGGAAATGATTGTGGAAAACAATGTTGTAGACGAACGCGACTTCTCCGATCTTTCTCTCTTGAGAGATTATTTTCTTTTTTTTTTGTAGGGGGATCGGAGCATATTTTTGCTTCCGCTGTGGCAGCGATGAAAGATGCCGAAATACTTAAACGATTTTTAATAATTTTACGAGTTTTCTGCGAACATGTACGCATAAAATACAACAAATGAAGAGCAAAGAGCTGCGTTATACGCCCCCCAATGATTTACACACACAGGCCACTACCTCGGTTTGGAGTCTGGCAAGGATCGATGCGGGCTGGAGCAGGGAACGGGGGTGAAGCTGAGCTGCAAACTCCAGGGTCTCACTGGTCTGTGGCCTCTGCTCCCTGATACTGCTCCTCCGGCTCTCCAAATGGTTTCATTTTGATCTCTTTACGCTGCGTTGGTGTCGGCTCGCCCTTTGCTCCTTTTTCAGTATTTATAAACAGTTGAGGTTGAGATAATAAGTAAAAAAAGGTACTTACTAAATCTAATAAACTAATTTTTAAATAAAAGATAGAATTTAATGAATAAAAAAAAAAACGCTGTGTTAAATAACCTTAAAAATTGTTAGGCTTAGAAATATATTTAAATTAATATTAAATCTTATTTAAAGTAAATTTATTTACTTGTATTTAAATGCTCAAATATCTCTTTTATATAAAGTTCTATGTATTTTACTATATTTAAATACTTTATTATTTTTTAAATATATTAAAGAATATTATAAAAAACTACCATCTCCACCCCACTTGTTCTCAAACCCCAGAACGTGTGTGCGAATATCTCTTAAATGTTTCCTTTTTTGATCTGCAACAAGTTTACAGCTTGTTGCTCCTTGGCTGTGATTTCTTCTTGCCGCATTTAATAGGCGCACTTCAAATGGCCTCCCAAATGATTTCCCTGAATTGCTTTATTATGCTCCGACACCGAATTGCAACTCCAACTTCAACTTCGCGGCAAGACAAGTGCCCACGCAACTGATTTGCAGCCCAGCCCCTGGGCTTTAATAAATTTTATAGTCACACACACATGTGTGTGGTTCTTGGATGTGGGATCTTGGATCGGAAATCTGGATTCAGCGATCGATTGGGGCCAGCGGGGTGAGGAGGGCCTTCATATATCAAGGTCTTGTTTATTACTAATTGAGTTTGCTGCCTCCGCTCTAGGCCTACTCCTAGAGACCATTCAAGAAAATATATACCATGAAGGCGAAGAGAGGAAATCAGGTGTGAAAACTCTATCGGCGACAACTTCTCCCACCCTCCCCTCTTAAAATTGGAGTTACTTTTCATTCACTTTTCGGCCAGTTCCCACGCTCTTTAGGCTGCATTCCAAAAACGCTTCGATTGTTAGGCAATTAATTAGCACTGCGTGAAATTATCGGGCACCGAAAAGCGTTGAGGGGGCTGAGAGCTGGATTTTGTAGGTGTGTGAGGTGTGTGCACAACAATTACTGGGGCCTGGGAAAATGTGAAAAGTTGCACAGTTCAAACACATTTTGCAGAACTGCCAGGGGAGGTGGTTTTAATGATTTACTTAAAGAGCGGTCGTTTTTAAAGTGCAATGTGACCGAACTAATTTAATCTTTAATATTAGAACTATTATTTTATTAAAATATGTTTTTAATTTTGTAAAGAATCTAACTAGAAACTTTTACTATAATTTTGTAAGCTTTTTGAGAAAGTAATGGCTTTATTTTTCCATTTAGAGAGTTAATAATTTCTTCTGGTTAATTTAAACTATAGTCCGGTCACATTTTTATCACATAAACTTCTAAAATAGAGTATAAAAGAGTATAAAAATACATTTCGATGGGCAAACAAAACATTCTGAAAGCAGTTCTTATCTAATTTGTAACAATAAATATCTATTTATAACCCTTATACTGCCCTACCGTAATAACTCCAGCCTGGCGCCACTTTTGCTTTAAATCACAGGCTGGTAACACTTTTTTTCCTTGAAGATTTTGTTTTCATAAAATGAAATACAGCCCGGGCCGAGTTTTCAGTGGTGTCCAATCACAATTAAATGCAACCGACAATTACGGCTCACATTTTTATGCCCGCCAAAGCTGTGGCAGTTCCCACAGTACGCGACTCCAATGGGGGAGGACACTGGTCATCCCCGGCCAGGGGGAGGGATTGGGTGGAAGGCGGAACATTTAATTAGCTAACTCAATTAAAAGAGCGTAAAACGAATTTATGTAGTCTGGCCAGGGTGAGCTTGGCGGCCAGTGCTCAAAATACTCATCAGGTGTTGGGGCCATAAAATGAGATCCGAGCACACGCCCATGTGCTCGCTTTGGATACACATACATAGCAACCTAGGGAAAAACTCACAAAGCAGCCCTCGCTGTGTGATTAAGGTGTGGTATAAGCGCCTTTTATTTCGGTCAGCCTCACCTGGCTATGAAACAGCCATCCGATTGGCTGCCTCCGCGACAGATAAAATAATCGAGGTGCGAGCGGGCCGGCTGATGCCTTGGAAGCGAGCGAGCGAGCGAGTCGCACCACAGCGCACTCACAGATACAAGATAGAGATACAAATACACACATACACACACTCGTGCAGCCAGCCAGAGTGTGCGCACACAATTTGAATTGGAATTGGTGTGGGAATTGGTATGGGAATTGAAAATGAATTGGGAAATGTTGGAATCGAAACGAAACGGGATACGAATTGTGGGTGGTTGGCGAGCGAATTTAATGCCCCTGTATCCGAGAGATACATTTGCATCTCGTACTGTGCCAGTCATTTGTCTGGGTCTCTTAAGTGTCTAATCAAAAAACTTTCCTGAAGTTGAGCCAATCAGAAGCTTGCTTTACAAGTAGCTGCCAGATGCGCAAGTATCTTTTATTGCTTTGCAGATATTTATTTGTATCTGTAGGTGTAAAGCGTGTATCTATAGCGTTTTTTAATGGGACAAAAGAAAAAGCTATACATTTTTATATAGTCCAAAAGTACCATGATATTGTTGATTTTTCTAATTTTATAGAAATTACAGATTGCTTCTCACAGAATTCATTTCAAAAATGGATAATTATATATATTTTTTCTAGTCTAAGAGATTTTTATCAATTTTCTTAGTTTTGAAATGGCTGTGTTTAATGTTAATGCTATTAAGAAAGGATTCTTCTATTTATTTTACTTATTATTATTCAATATTATTATTTTACCTCTCAATACCTCTTCAAGTTAACAATATTTACAATTAATTCCCGCAATCTCAGACCTACGTGACCCTTGAATCAAATCCCCATTAATATTGATTGCATCTTTTCCTAAATAAAAGCAAATCCGTATGTGCTAATCAATCCACCTTCCTATAGAGCACACTCCCAGAGCCCAGAGGCTTAAATGTCCATTACGTGCCCCGCCACTGATCAAAGCAATCGAAGGAAAGATACAATTATAGTATCCAGAATGGAGTTTTCTGCTCAAATTCACGAGTAAATCCCACCACAGAAAAATGTCAACACTTTGGGGCGTCGTGGACCCTCTCCCTTCCGGCATGTGTGGTACTTCACCCCGGCTCCACCTGCTTAGTTAAGCCTATTAAATGCTCCAAAACGCTTTGTAGTACCGTCTTTCGAATGTTTTGGGCCAAGTCTCAGTCTTTGTTTATTTGTTTGCCTTTTGTGTTTGTCTCTTTATTTGTAATAAATATGTTTGTCCAAAGGGGGGAGTCAGTCTCTCTGTCCCATTGAGGAGGTGAGTTATTAATTTCACAAGTTCTGTCTAGAGTTTTCCACACTGCCCGCCGCCTATCGGGTTACATAATTGTCTCCCCCTGGCTTTTATGTAGTGTAATTATCGCAAACATTGCATATATCGCATATATCGCCTTCGATTTGTAGGGTTTCCCATCAGGACAACAACGTCGGTAGCAATTCGAAAAAGTCAACCCCTAGCCGCACGCCGTAGTTGTAATTGAGTAATTTCCACTTGAATTTCCCCTTTCAATGTGTGTTTTCTTTTAGCGACTTTGTGTGGGATTTCAACAGATTGGAAGGACTTCAGCTGGGACTTGGACTTGGACTTGCACTTGGTCTATAGTATCTATTTCCGTTTCTTTGCCTGTGGTCTTGGGTCGGCTTTGGGGATTTTTGCGGTGGCATTACACACATTTAATATAAGAAGAATTCCATTTGGGTGTGGGCTTTGGGTGGTTGGGTGGGTGTATGTTCTGTGTTCTGAGTGTGCTAACAAGTTGGTGGGACTGAGGAGTAGCTACATAGCAGATCAAGCATTTCCTTGCACTTCTTTCTTGGCAGCGTGACGCGTGTGAATTTCAATTTGAATTCGAAATTGGTAACAATGATGCTGCTTATTTTTTACAGAGAAAGAAAAGTGGTAAGCAAAGGGGTAGAGAAAAAGAGAAAAAGTAAATTAAGGGAGGCTATTCGTAAAGAAATATATATTAAATCCTTCTTAAAGTATCTTTTAAGCCTTTCATACCTTTCCCTTTCTCTTATATTAAAACAATAACTTGTGATTTTACAAGCTAATTATATATTTATTTTCCCAGTGCACACCAGCTATAAGAGATGGTTAGCGTTTTAGGGAGAGGCGCGGTAGCAGAGCAAATAAAAAATAAATACAAAAAAGCTGACAAATAACTGAACTGAGTCGAGGCTGTGCCGAGGGTAATAATGATGCTGCAGAGACAGATAAATGCCAGTACGCCCTACGACGTGCCTCCGGCTACGCCCTGGCACCTTGATAGAATTTCAATTACAATTTTCGCCCGGGCCACAAACAGAGGTACGTAAATAAAAAAAGATCTATTAAATTTCCATCTAATCACAAAAGCAATTAATCATTGACACTATTTAGGCGATGCTTATTAACCGAAACAGAAAGGAGAGCTTACAACCGGTGCTTTGTTATGCTGATGCCTTTTGTGTGCCACACAGACTCTCAGATACAGATACAGATACTTTTAAGCGAGAGATGCAGATACAACAAATGAAGATACAAATGCGCGACAGCCGCGTAATTACAATTCCTGAGGCCTGCGCGGTCATCGCTTGTATAAAAAGATATTGTATCTGCATCCGTGCGCTGGCCGGACGACATTGAATTATCACATCGCTCTCATCTCCCGCGAACGCCTTTATTTTCGGGGTTCGGTGCCAGAAACGAGAGACGTCTCCGTCGAGTTGACAAACTACAAAATAATAATGTGGCATTCATTGTCCGCCAAAGGAAGCAAAGGGGGACGTACCCGGTATTGTCATGCAGAGACAAGATATTTACACAATTACTTACATTCTCTGAATATGGGGATATTTTCACATACAGATTTCCCATTTTGAATTTACGTACAAAGCTAATTTATCATTTCGCCGAGGCTGGAAACTGTAAAAACGCCGTGATGCCGCGTTGTTTTGTGTCCCCGCTGAATGGGGATGCCAATATCCAGCCGGAGTATAAGTATTATAACCGCAAAATAAATAACAAATATAACAAAACGATGACGAGGGACCCTGGGATCGGTCCCAAACCCAAAGCTAAAGCTAAACTCCGCCGTCGTCGATTGAAGCTGTCAACGGGTACGCACAATAAAAACCTTTTGTCCAAACTGCGTGAGATACTTTCAACTGCATGGGATCCAAAGCGATGTACATGTAGATGTGGATATCGCTGGGGCTGTGGACCTGGTCCGGGGCATATGGACATGGGCAAGTGCCTAATTATGTGGCCAAGTCAATTTGTTCAGCGTTCGAGCCATTCCGAGTGCCGCTTTTGCTTTTTGTTTGACTTTTCTCGCTGCGGGCAAACAATAAATGTTTTGTAGTGATTAAAAAGTAGTGTGAAATCGATTATACGTACTCACATTAACCGGCCCCAGGGCCCTCGTACCCGTACATCACCTCGCTGGACCGGATATATCCGATCTCCGTCACTCCGACTACGAACAGTGTCAATATTTGGTCGACTTTAGCGATACATGTTAATTCCTGTTAATCTCAGAGAGTCGGTTATTTTTGATCTCGCAACTACGTCGAGTTAATGTCCACACGGCGTCTTCTGATTTTAATAGAAAAGGGAGGGGAAGCCTCGGTTACCAATATTTGATTTCTTCAAAAATCACATATCCGTTTCCGCTAACAACAAAATAAATTGGTTACTAATGGGGTTAAAAGACGGTTTACCCAATGATTCACAATACAAGAACTTCTTTTAGCTTAAGCAATTTTTAATTTACCCAAAAGATTAACTAACTAAGCCAGAATTGCATTAATTACAATTTTAAAAGCTTTTTTGTGGTAGTTTTTATTAAGTTAAATCTTTATAACAAACTCGATTACATTTAATTTAAATTATGAAAAATAAATGTTGCTTGATATTTTTACAGTCTTAATGATGTAACTAGCCCTTTACAACATTTTAAAAAAATAAGTACATTTTAGTTTTCTATTTTTTTCAATATATAAGTTTATATTTATTAAGATTTTAATTGCCAATTGAAATATTTCGAAATGGCTTGTAGGCACGTAATGAGCTCAATAAGACCTGAAATAATCTCAATCTATTATTATAATCTTTAGGAAAGCACAACGCTTAAAAAAACCATAACTACGTTTTGTTAGAGTACGTTTTTGTTAGATTAATAAATCTGCATAATGAATTTACAATTTTAAAATGTTAAGATGTTGTACAACTTATACATTTTTTTTTTAAATTTGTAATTTTTTTTTTATCCGGCTGACACGGCTTAATCGATTCAGCTGTTGTTGCTGGTCAAGAATATGATTTATAGGGTCGGAAATGACTCCTTCATCCTGCTAGGGCAAACAAATAATTTTATAAACAAGTTTTCGTAGAGTTTTAAATCTTATAAATTAGACACATATATATTATATATAAATATCTTTTTCTTTCATATTTTACATTTTACATCGATATATATATTTTCTAGCGTCATCTATTGGCCGACTGTTTTTCAAATATGGTGGAAAATTCAAAGAAAAAGCTTTGAAAGCTTTTACCGGACATATACAAGACTTGACAATTTTGTTTAAAATAATATCCGAAATATCGTACTTAATAAAGGAAATTAACCAAAACAAGGAGGTTTCTTAAGAAAGCAATTTAAATATAAAAGTATTGCAACTACAAAGCCTAAATTTATGCAAGCACCTTAGAAAAACACCCAAAAGTATGCAAAAAAAAGAGCAGCACTATTTTCACAGCACCCAAAGTACCTGTGTGTAACGGGTAGCGCCTCCGATAAGGTTATAAAGGGAGTTTATGAATCAATAAATTCAGTGAACGCTGACTGCCTCTCGATTGCCCCCATTGACAACCCACAGAGCTGTTTGCCAATTGATTTTATCTACCATACTCACATCAATAAACCCGTTTCCGATAAATGATGGCAAAGTACACATATCAATGTCGGCATATCGAAAGAGCCCTGAGCAAACCCCCAATGCAGAACCCTAAAACACCCACAATCGACCATAATCAAATAGGAAACCGATCTCTGCGTCAGTGGGATACATATAGAGAGTTTTGTTTCGATATAAATCCATATAGATAAAGGCCAAACTAGCTTGCACTGGGAGAAACAAAGGCCAGGCATTCATATATCTAACTCAATTACACCATCAATTATAAGACCAAAAAACCACAAGAGATCCCATCAAGTGAGCTGACCCTCTACGTGAATAGTTCAGCGAAAATCTATGGAATCAAAACAAAAGCCGAAAAAAACACGAGAGTGAGTGGAAATTTTTGGATACTCGACTCACCGGATACCGTGCAGACATATCTGTCTTGATGGATAGGTAAAGTAGGGAGGTTTGCCCCTATCTTAAGGGAAATGCCCCTATCTTAAAGGGTAAATTCAAGGTGAACCTTGGGCAAAGGCAGTGGAGCTTTCCTAACTATACCTTACTTAGAAGTATCTTTTTTTGGGGAGGATTAAAGTTCCAGTTATAGAGTACGGACTGTCATCACTAGGAAAAAATTCCAGTGCAGCCTGGCGGAAGTTCCCCTGAACCCATGATCATACCTTACACCCTATCTTGATCGAATATACCTCCCCCTGGGCCATTAAAAGGTATCGTGTCTAATGGCACTTGAAGTTTTTTTTGTTTTTGATTTGTTGCTGGCTTGATTTTATGGGCTGCCTTTTTGCGATATTTGATTTTGATGGGTTGTTGTGCTTAGCGGCGACAGCGCTTACTCTGAGGCAGTCAGTCAGTCGGTCGATCGTTCGAAATAAACTCACATGCGAGGCGAAGCGAGTCGACGCACCGCCGCATGCAGATACAGATACTTGCGAACCCGTTCCGCAGATACAGATACAACGTCCGCGAGTCAAGAGTCCGAATTCGCGACACGCAGCGCGAGTGGAGTTGTGCAGGGCAAACAATTCAGTGAAAATTACCATTGCAAACGGGAAATTCAATTAGCTGTCAAGTGAAACACAAAGGCAAACTAAAGGAAAGTGAATAAAAGTAAACAGAACTAAGCAAAGGCAAAGTCAAAATCAAAGTAAAACTAAAAGTAAAAGTGAGAAGAAATGCCAACGCAACAGCCACAACCACAGGACATGGTTCTCGGCCAGCAAATAAAGATGGGCAGCGAGACAGGTGCCAGTGGAGGTGCGAGCGGGGCTAATGCCAAACAAAAGCTCAAGAGGTGTGATATTATTTGCTACTATTTTATATTACAACATTCGCTTATTTCGTACATCCAACAATTTGACACACTTTCGCGTGCCACGTTGCGTATACGTCACGTGCTTACAGTGTGTTGCCGTTGAAAAACCAGAAAAACCGCCGAAACAAAATGTATTTTTGGCCAAGAACCAAAGTGCAAACAAGAGACAGCAACAAATGCCGCCGAATTGTTTATTTATTTTGCATTTTCACAGGCCGTCTAACCAGTTTTTTGCGATCGGTTAACGAGCTTCGCCAGACGATAATGATGTGTCCATAAATCAAAGAGAGTCAGGCTTAGACCAGAAATTAACTGTCTTATATTTTATACAGCAATATAATAAGTAAAGTGGATCGTTGGCGGGATAAAAATCAATCCATTCAAGGCATCTCTTTGATTCGTCGCGGTTTCATTGGGTTTATTTATTAATCTCCGCTCGGAGCGCGTTAAATTGCCTCTACCTCGATCGATCGTCTTGTATAATTTATTTGCGAACTTCAAAAGTTCCGATGGCCTATGCAAATCATTGAGTGCATGTCGCGCTTAAGGTGCGCGTCATAAAGGCTAACCGTTCGGTGTCAAAGCGGCACCCGAGTGTCAGGGCCACAAGGAAATCCGTCATGGAAATCCAATTTGCGATAAAGCCTTCGTCTATAAGTGACGCGCTGAGTGATAAGTGATATCTCGTGAGTGTCTGTGCTTCGGTGGAAACTCTGGGTAAGTTTTTCAGTCACCTTGAAGAGGTAAGTGTAAGCCAAATAAAACCAATTAAAGGTAACTGAATGTGGGTAAAAACTATGGCACTATGGCACTATCTCTTATCGGGAATCGGGAATAGTATATTGAAAACAGGGTGCGCCACTCGAAAGCCATATCAAGTGTTATTGCACTTTGTGATTTCACCAACAAGTGTTTATAATCATGATGATTATCGTCGCTTAGCTGGCATGGATTTTGTCATCTGTTGATTTGACTTTGATGTCGGGCTTCCTAATAGTTTCGATAATTGCTTAAAATGGTAGTTAAACAAGCCTAAGGCTAACATGGCTAACTAATTATATTTATTTAGCATTTTATAATGTACCATTATGGGAATTCGAGGTTTTGTAATTGTTTAAGCCAAACTGCGTGATGGTTGTGTGGCGTTGAGTATAGCGTTTGTACTTAAAACCAATTTTGTTAACTTAATTAAATATTTAACTTTCGGTAACAATGATGGGAGCACTGTTTTGAGTAAGATGAGTCTTTTTTAATTGTATTAAATGAACAATTAGAGGCTATAAGGCTTTTAATAGTGTGTTATTAAAGTGTCTTTGTATCACTTTGTTATTTATAGCTTTTTCCGTCTGTCTGATTCATTTTACATTTTAAATGTATATTTTTAAACATTCTGGGCTTGCAAAGTTCTTCAGAGTTTTTGGATTTTTGTTTACTTGGAAATATAAAAATACACATACTGCTTTTTATATCGATTTTTCTTAATTGTCTTAGATTTTTCCATTTAACTTTAGTGCTGACTGATTCATTTAAATGTTTTAATGTATATTTTTTTTTAATTTTCTGGCTTTGCTTAGATACAAATATAAGAATATAAATACTGAAATTTATATGGAATATCTTGCTTTCCAAATTCTCTTAGAATTTTTTTAAAGTACAACTAATATTTAGATTATATCTTAATCATATTATTATTATTATATATTTGAAGTTTAATTTTATTTTTGAAGGCCTTAAATCTACTTAAATACAAAACAACATTTTGAGCAAAAATGAAGAGCTTATCTACTAGCCCTCACATATAGTTTTTGTTAATGATGCATTTTCTTTAATGTGTTATTCATTAATAAACTTAAAGTGTTAAATAGTTTCCTCAAAGCACTGCTTAACCTAAGCCAATGCGGAAGCTGGTCTCAAACTGCTTGCTTGTACACTGCTTAATCTCCCTCTGAGAAGCACTGCTTGCTGACTGCGCTGCTCTTTCGCTTTGTATATCTGCAAAACTTGCTGTTTAATGTTAATGTTATTTACGCGAATTAAATTACTCGCTATCGCTATCAAAAGCTCACATCACTCGCAGCTGGAGCGATAAGAGCTGAACTTTTGAAGCGTGCAGAGCTGCGCTGCCTCTGCTAGCGCTCTGCCACCACCTCTGCTGCTGATTGCACTGCTTGCTTGTTAATAATACGCCATGGTGTCCGACGCACAATGGACGGAAAGATGTTTTTAGGTTGCAAACATCATAACTCTTGAACCAGTTGAGATATTTTCATAATTTGTTGTTGTTGTTGTTTTAGTACCTTTCGATTGAGTGGTCATACTATATGGTGTGATTAATAGTAGATTTTATACTCGAAAATTAATGTTTTTTGAGGCAGTTCTCTCAATTTTAATCCAATTTCGAACAATACTTATCGTTTGTTTTCTCTGAAAATAATTGAATAATTGAATAATTTTTTGGATTCAACCCTTTTGAACTATTACCTTTCGAATGCAATAAAAAATTTTACGATCCGTTGTAATCAAAAAGTTGATTTTTGCAACGTATCTGTATCTTTCCGTCCATTGTGCGGTGCCTGCAGCGATCGCGCGTATTTTTTAGCTCCAGGCTGGTTTTTTTTGCTCAATAGCAAACAACCGATCGACCACGACGCAGGTTAGTTGGTCCCCCGTGACTACAGTGTGCGTGCTGTGAGTGTGCCAGTGTGCGTTAATTAATTAGCAAACTTGTCTTAAAATTCCCCCTAAAACAAGAGCAATCTCTGCTGCTGCTGCGATTTTTGATATAAAAAGGTTTGCGGTTTGCGTTGCCAGGCGTCGAGAAATGTTTAACGCGTTTTTGGCGGGTTCGTTTTCATACATATATTTTTTGTAAAAATAATCGGAGCTGGAGCTGGAGCTGCTTCCTGGTGATAAATATTAAGCTGCGACAAGTTAATGGAATATTTTCAAACAACCAAAGCAGAGAAAAGAGTGCGTGTGTTTATAAATGTGGATTTTATTCAAAAATATTCAACCCAGACCGGCGGGAATGGGTTATCTCGCTCTCCCTTTAACTTTCCATTTCTCGTTATCGCCTGTCTATGGCCCAAGGCATTGCATATTCAGGCAGTATCTCCATAAAACGCGGTAGTAGACACCGCCACCCACTCCCACGGCGCCTGATCAGACTAGCGAACAACTAAAGAACAATTGAAAACACCTAGGCACCTATTGCCTGCACACATTATACATATTTGCTTAATATTGTTGTTTATCGACTGGCGCATTATTGACTTGTAATTATGTGCATTATTTAGCATTTGCACCTGATGATAGATAGATAGCACTGATCCCACACGGGTTGCACAACCTTCAGACTGATAATTATTAGACAAAGCCAAATTGTAATGCAGCGGGAATCGAGTTTATATATATTAAATATTTATTCTGGCCAAGTTTACGACATTCTTTCCACAATTTGACATTCATTTAACACTTGCTTGAACAATTTCTTTGTGGGAGAATGTTTATTTTTATAAAAGTGTGCCAGTGGTTTTTTGGAAAATGTTTCCACACTCTCTGTGTACGCATACATTTGTCTGCTGTTCCACTTTGCCCGCTAGACTGTGTACATGTCTGTATATATATTGAGTTGTTGTTTTTATACTAATTAGACGACGGCCCGTGGGCAAGTCTTATCAAAATTATCATTGAAAAAAATAAGTATAGCAACACGATTGCCGGGGTCACTTCGATTCAATAAAGTGAAAATAAAGGCCTGATAAGTAAAGGCATACGGAATGTACACATGCTAGCCCATAGTTCCTGCCTCTGGGATCAGGCGATTTGTGCATAAATTGATCAGTTTCTGATACCTTAAGTAACTAGAATCGAAAATATGCGGGAATATGGAATAGGGCGGCCTTGCCGGGTGTTTTATCTACTTCGCAGTATACTCCCACGAACAAAACCAAAACAAAAAAAAAGCAAACAAGCAAACACTTTTTTCGGCTGCCTCGAAGGTCAAACATGTATTTCCGATAAAGAAGTTGTTAGCTTGATCTTGCCAGCTCGTTCTGTGAATGGAAACGTAAGCCCAAACCAGATTTTATATAAGCGCTTGACACATGTCTTTGATTATGAGCCACTACTCACGGGTTAACCCATAATAAGTGCTAATCAAATTTGATAAATCAATCAACCGGATGGATCGCGTGCCTCGGCGCTAAGTTAATAACTCTATTAAACGGAAATTTAGGTCTTCGATAATTTGTCGGGTTATCATATGATCAGGAAACCGGTTGCAGACTCAGATTTTAAGATATTTAAATGTCTGTCCCCCCTCTCCATAATAGTTCTGATCTCGTTGGTAACCCTGTGATTTTTCACAGTCCATTGATGTCATTCAAGCCCACAGCTTGAATATTTGTGCTTGGCAAACCGTGAAACAGAAATGTGATTAACTTAGTTACTCCTCCTGCCGTCACTTGATAAGGTATTCTCTCCGTTCGTCGGGGTTATCAATGGGGCCCCTCGGCCGTCATTGAGCAAAGTTTAGTCCCAGTTCCAAAGCGATTCGATTCTAATTCTTTGTTGCATAATTCATGGGCTGACTAAGCTCTTATCGGCTCTGCACACACTTGGGATTATCTGCTGCAGCTAATATATATATTGCAGAGTAGAGGTTTATAAATAGCCTTGGCGAACTTCTCGATTAGATGCCACATCGGACCATAAATCTGCCGAACGACGGGCCCTCGCTGAAGCCTGCGAGGGGAAAATGCTTAGCCTAGGTCAATGCCACATGGAACTTAAGCTCCTCGCTATCAGCGATGACAGTTCTCTAATAAAGAGCTATTTGTTAGTAATTAAGAAATCGTCTGCCCGCAATGGGCGTATAATTGTAAAGCTTTCCACAAATAATAATGAGCAATCAAGTCTCAAGTGGCTAACCTCGTGGTGTGCTGATAAGCCCAGAGAGCCCCTAATTTTAGCCACAAATCAGGGAAATCAAGGAAACTTCATCGCACCCGACTGTTGTTGATGTTGATGTTTCAGGGACGGGATCTGCTCTTATTTTTTTCTGCTACCCCCTTAATCACGGCTATAAACCCGTTCCATAAATTAACTAGGCCTATGCCCCGTGGTAGTCTGTGGTTGCGCAACCCAGCGCCAACATTTGCCATTTTTTCCTGATAAGCCGGATAGATAAGAGCCGCGCCACGGGAGGCGGAGGCTGCAGCCAGATCAATGAAAACTAAAGCTTCCGCCATGAGCTGTAATGAGTTTTAATTACGTTTCGACTGACAATTGAAATGGGAAATGAAAATCGGGGAAAAATATAGCTACAGAGGACACCGAGTAGGAGGTACCTAGCTTCTAAATACAGTTGCTTGACTAGGTTAAGATACTACAAAGGATTAACTTAAGAATTTAATTTATCAGATACTAAATAGCATAATTTTTAAATCGACAAAAATAAGGTATATAAGTATGCATACTTACTTACTTACAACTTTTCTTGGGCCACCTTTTTTATTGTTTTATTTATAACAAACCTATTAAAATTTGTTATGCAGATTTCTTAATTAGTTCTTATCCATTTTCAACACGATCTCACGATAAAATTGCAAGCTGCAAAGTCTTGTTTACTTTTTTTAATATATAAATATTTGAAGCCTACTTTTTTTTAAATTTGAAGCCCACTTGACAACTATCAGGGTTAAATAGTATTGAAACTTACAGAATTACTGAAGATATAAAATAATTCTAAAATAATTTTATAAAGTATTATACCTTACAGAGGGTTGCTTCTCTTGTGGTATATTTAGCTTTAAGTCCTTAAATATACATATAAAAAGTAAGGGAATTCATTCAAATATTATCTTACGCCTTTGCTATATCTCTTATATCTTTAAACATAAAAGTTGCCTAATTTACACGTTCCTTCTAGAAGTGCCTAAATTTCAAAAAACCCTTTATGTATGTACATATTTTTCATTTTTATAATTTTATGACCTAATAGTGGCAGTAAAAGTACACCCCACCCTGCCAAGGAAGCACAGCTTATAGTATAAATATGAGTGTAGTTTCTCTTTCAAACAAAAAGTACGTCCAACGATCACTATCAGACTTTGGAATGGCCATAATAAATGCGGGGTGATGTCAAAAGTCTGACGGGCAAATCCGATTTGAGTTGGCCCAATTATGGCCAAATTAAGCCGATCGAATTAGTGTGCCGTCGTCTCATCATCATCATCACTCAGGTGGCGTCGCTTATCGCTTATCAACGACAAGCACCTGTTGGCCTATGACAGTGGTTGTGGTTTCTAGTTTATGGGCCCCAAACAAGCCCAACGTAAAAATCACTTCTTAAGCAGCCAAACAATAACTATCAGCACACATTGTGTGGCATTTATCGCCGATTGATTAGCGGCTCTTCAGGCTAACAGGTTTTTTACGATGCGCTTCTGGCTAAACTTTTATGACGAGGCGATAAGCGAAATTCTGGCTCTTAGAAAGGGCTTTATGAGAGATAAGGAAGCTCGTAGAGCTACAAGCTCTCTAGAGAAGCTCCATAATAAAGCTAACCGATCGGGGGAACTTTTTTATATTCATAACTCTATAACTCCCGATGAAGCTCTAGGTAGAAAAAGCTCGGGATTCTCTGCTAATTAACAGAGCCAACTTCCGCCGTTGAAATATATATACACATACATATATGGGTAAGATCTCGCCGAAAATATGGCCTCAGAACCTCCCAGTCACGTTCCCTCACTTAGCCAGGCAATGAGAATAGATTATGACAATAAAGAGGTATCAACCGAGAAAAGTTTATAGCCAATTAGGGCCCTGCGGCCACATCGATGATCGTGGCCCATGCAGTGAGCCCATGAATAATACGTGATCCTTCTGGGCATGTGGAAAATATATACATGGTAATAAAAAGTGAAAATATAGTAGATGGTAATTAAATTATTAACATTCGATGTGGAGATGCGTAACAAATCCGTGTGATTTATTTTTAACATTTCTTAGTCCATCGCGTGTTTATTGTTTAGACTTTTAATACTACCTTATGCCGTCTGCCAAAACGTGTCGCTCTCTGTCAATACATAGGTTGGCCAAACATTTGCTCTTGGCCAGAAGCCAAAAACGTTTTTCCCAGCAATTGTCAGAGAAATCAAAGAAATGATAAAGGAAACTAAAAGAAACTGAAAGAAAGTAAAAGAAATCTATAAATGTGCAAACATTTAATATTAGGCAGGGTCAGTGAGGGTCGGTAAAATCCTCCTCGTTCGACAGAGTTCACCTGGGTTATCGTTTCGCACTTATGCAATACTCTGGCTTGCACACACTTATTTATTTATTTTTAATTTTAATTTATTGCCACAATCGCTCCAATTGTTATTGAGACATTTAACGCGAATTGCGTGCAATTTGATCGACAGCCCGTGCCGAGATTTGCCGTGATTTGTTTGCCACAACATTGCGTAGCCAGAGAGAACACGCAATGCTCAGCAGTGCAACTTCAATTGCTGCAATTGTCAATTGCAATTGATAGCAGATCGGATCGGCCATGGTAATTGATAGTGTCGGTCACTCTGTTATCAATCTGCCACAAGCTGCAGCTTCAATTGTTCGCCAGCAGCAGCGTCACGCACTCGCACTCATGGCGACCGTGATCGATCCGCTCGCCCCCTATTCATGCTCTGAATAAAATTGTTAAATAATATGTTAGATATTTAATGGGGTTTAATTAACATGTTCCTATATTTATATTTTTTGTTGGGCTTAAAATATATTTGTTGTATTTAAGAGGCATCTTCTTAAAGCTCAACAATAAATATAGTATATATAAGATAAATATTTATACTTATTTTATAGTTGAAGAGTTTTACATATAAAAAATTTCATTGTATTTATTAATATGCAATATATAAAATAAAATAAAACATTTTTTTTAAGATCTAAACCTCTTGTTGATAAAAATGTAATTATATCCATTTACTGGCGTTAAAATTATATAATCCTTTCTAGATTCAATGATTTACCAGCAAACTAATAAACATATATATGGAAACTTATTCTTTGATTAATGGAAGAATGAAATTAAATAATTTTTCAAGCAGATTAATGAATATAATTAAATTTTTAATAAATAAATTGGCCAATAATTCAATGATTTACCAGCAAAGTAATAAACATACATATATATGGAAAGTTATTATTTGATTAATTAAACTAATAATCATATATATGGAAAATTATTATTTGATTAATTTTCCAGCCCCCAGCATAGGGAAACGCCTAAGATCTTATATATATTTTTTATATATCTATTTCCCAGTAGTTTCACGATTTTTCATATTTAAAAGAAAACCTTAATCTCCAAGAGCATTAAAAATCAATAAAAATCTTGCCTAATGTTCCGCAAAATTCACAAAAAATAGATGATCGCAGATCAGAGATCACTCTCTAGTTCAAGTGGCCGGGCATCTGCAGTTCATTCTCCACTGGATTATTATCTATATTATTTCTCACATTTTTACAATATATATTTTGTATATTGCTCCAGAGATGGAATATGGCCCAGAGAGCACCAGAGACTAGGAGAGCGGCCAGCTCTCGTTTTTTAAGGTGCTCATAATTTCTGGACACTTGACTTTTTTATGCTCCGCCGGCAGTAGGATTTGCTAATTTCCCCAGCTACTACATAGTGTGTGTATGTGTGTTGAGACTCTCGCTCTCTCACGGATGCTAAAAATGGGCTTTTGATTTACGCAATATTATATACATAGATATAGATATAAATATTTGTCTTTGGCGACTCCAACGCCTCAGATTGACATTGACAGTCCCGGTGTCGCTGTGTAAATTCATTCAGTTCCGCGCTCCAACCGTTGGAAAAAAGATTTTCTAAAATATAGCGTGCTTTTTTGTTAAGATTTTAACTAAAAAGAAAAATAAACCCAGACAAGTGTCAGAATGAGCCGCGAGATTCGTGAACGGTAAATATTTTTACTTAATAACACGGGTTATATAGAAAGAAGTAACCATTTTTAAAAGGAAATTGGCAGATATAATAAAATAATTATGGCATATGTATAAAGAAATATAGATTCTTTAAGGAATATGAACAGAAAATAAATATGCCTATATAAATATAGAAAAGTAAATATTCTTAAATGAATATGAACTGAAAGTATATAAGTCTATATAAATATAAAGAAATATAAATTCTTAATGGAATATGAAAAGAAAAGAAATATGTCTATACAAATATAAAAAATACAAATTCCTAAGGGAATATGGAAAGAATATATAAATATACATAAATTATTATTATTATAAAAGAAATCAAGTAAAAAAATAAATATATATAAAAATAGATATGTACATACATAAATGCCTCTTAAAAGTCTTTGAAAACAATAAGTGATAAGTGATTAAATTCTCATAAAAATAACAATTTTTAAAATAATATAAACAGAAAATGCATAACATCCAAATAAATTTATAATTCATTCATAAATTTATATATTCATAAGAAATAAATATTCTTAATAGATTAAATAAACAAAAATTTATAGATATCCATAAATATAAAATATATAGCCATTCCTAAAAGAATATGACCAAAAATAAAATTCTAAAGACAGTTCCGCGAAATTAGTTGAACTCTAGAAAATATTTAAATAGTAGGAGTGATTATTAAAATGGAATAAAATGGTTGATGGTTACAATTTGATTTGATTTGTTGATTTGGTTGATTTTTAATAAATTAATTTGAAGAAATAAATCGATATTTAAATATATTTTTAAAACGTAGCCACGTCTTAAAAAAAAAATATATATATATAAAGAAAAAACCTTTAGTAATGGATATATGTACATATTTTTTTTTTTACATTTTATATACATAAAACGTAACGAGTACAAAAGTGACTAGAAGTTGCTTTATGTTTCTTAAAGATTATTAGGTTTATTAACCAAAACACATATCTTACAATATATTCGAAGCTATAGAAAGAATATCCATTTTGTTTTTATATTCGTTGCCCCCAAAAGTCTCCCAAAAGTATGTGAACTGATCACAAATCAAAAGTATAGATAATACAATACAAATGGATTAAGTTGTTGAGTTTTTGTACTTTTTGGTGCCTACCTCGAGTGGTCCTCCTCCCGACCGATAAGAGCCACAAAGATTGGTCTATTGTTTTATGACCATGCTTTGATTTTGCCTTTTTTTCGGCAATTTATCTGTGAACTTCAACGATTGACAGCTGAACAGCAATCGAAAGAGCTGCTGTTAAATATAGTAGGCTATGCTTTCATGTGGGGCACACACGCTCCGTGATAATCTCTGGTTTCAGTCGCCTTGTGACAATGCCAATGTGCGCATCGTGAATTCGTGTTTTCGATAAAAGAAATCTAGTTATATTGAAGTGGGAAAAATCGATGTCATGTCAACGAACCGCGAACAGCAGCAGGAGCAGGGGATGGCAGCGGATCTCCAGGGGGTGGAAAGTAGTTCAGAAGAACCACTGCCTCAAGGAGAAGCAACGAAAAGGTCTGGCAGGAAACTACAACAAGATAAAGATATAGTTCTAGTATACAGTATAGCAGTTAATTGTAAACGCATGTCGCAGGATTAAAATATAATTAAAAAGCTTAGGGAAACGATACAATGGCCAGAGATATGGTATGATTGATGGTGAGCTTGGCCTAGGCAGGGAGAACGAGCGAGTACCCACAAGGGGGTTGGTTTTTTATATTTGGCTCTTTAGTTTTTGCCTTTTCTTAACCATTTCCCTGCGACCCCTTTCAGTTGCTGTAAGGTATTCAAAATGAAGGGATCGACGCTGGACAAAATCTCTGCCTTCCTGGGCGAACTCATCGGCACTGGCATCCTTGTCTTCCTCGGCTGCATGGGCTGCGTGAAGACAGACTTGTTTGCCAACAATCATCTCCAGATCGTCCTTAACTTTGGCTTTGCTGTCCTGATTGCCATCCAGTGCTTTGGCTGTGTTTCCGGTGCCCATCTTAATCCTGCCGTGACAGTGGCTGCCTACATCTACGAAATGGTCACGCTTCGCATGGCTTTTGCCTATTTTGTGGCCCAGCTACTGGGCGGCTTTATTGGCTATGGCTTGCTGAAGGTGCTGCTGCCCTCGGAGACCATTAACACGGGCGCAGGTCTGTGTGTGACCCTGCCCCATCACACTGTCACCGATGCCCAGGGCTTCGGCATTGAGTTCGTGATCACCTCCATCCTGGTCATCGTATGCTGCGGCGTCTGGGATCCCCGCAACGCCAAGTTCCATGACTCGGTGGCCATTCGCTTTGGTCTGGCAATTGCCTGTCTGGCCTGTGCTGCTGTAAGTTCTAGGGAAACTCCGGGATCTCCTTTTGTAATCTAAAAATTCCTTCTCTTTTAGGGTCCCTTCACTGGCGCCAGCATGAACCCTGCCAGGTCCTTTGCCCCCGCCCTGTGGAACAGCCATTTCGACAAGAACTGGATCTACTGGCTGGCTCCCTTGAGCTCTGCCGCCCTCACCGCCTACGCCTACAAGATCGTCTTCCGCCGCGAGGTGGTCGAGGCGGAGACCTCCGCCAACGAGAAGCTGCGCCACCTGGAGGACGTCCAGCTGTCGTAGATGCCAAAGACACCTTGCTGTAGGAGGAAAGGAGGAAAGCCTTAACTAATTTACTTCTAATCTAAGACGCCGAATTTTATATTAATGCATTCATTGTACGCTATTCTACTGGGGTTTGCCAGGGGTTTACTTACAACTATAAATTTCTTGGTTTAAACCCCAATTGCCTTCAACTATAATAAAGAACATCGAGATTTTTAAAATATTCTAAAGAAATGCGCTTTTTAATTAATAAAAGAAAAATACATTAAAAACAAAATATAAAGTAAATAAAAATGTATATTTCTATTGGGAATAGGATAAAGTTTATGTGTTGCCCAATGTTTCGATTTTATAATAAATCTTATTGACTGCTAGTTTTCTTTAACAAATTTTAATTTTACTATATACATATACCTTCAAAAGTAATCTTAAAAACCAAGTGGATTTAAATATTATTTACTTATATTTATATCTTGCAGAGTACTAATATTTGAGTTTGCAAAGCATTGCTATTTTATTTTAAGAAAAGTAATTTTTAATTTTTAAAATGTGTAAACTTAATGTGCAGATTTGTTAACCTAACAAAAACAATCACTTAAAAGTTTTCCGAATTGAAATTAATACATTTTTGGAAATGTTTTGAAATATTTGAACTTTAATTAAGAAAAAGGACTTCTAAAAATATTCCTAAAGCACTTATATTAGGTCTTCTAGTTGGTATATGTATGAAGGCTAAAATGTAAAAAAAATAAAACGATTGATTCATATTTACAATTAAAATCATAAAAAATATGAAATAAAAAAGGATGTATTTATATATTGCAAACTCACATACATAGTTTAAAATCTTTTCATTGCTTTTATATGTTGTAAATGTTTAGTGCTCATAATTTTACAAAAAAAACAAAAAATAGTTTACTAAATTATTGCAAATTTATAATTTTTTTTTAATTTAATTTGCTGATTTGTTTAAAATATATTCGTGTTACAAAGTTTACAGAAAAACCTTGTCATTGGACAACACACCCCCTTAAAATAAGTCATAAGTTTGTGCTAAATATTTTAAGTGCCAGCAAATCGACCAATCAAAACGCTAAATGAAGGCTTACCAAGGGACTCAAGGCAGTAATTCCGTCATGACACAAGAGACTATAAATGATGTACGTATTGCCCAGAATTATGGCAGAATTCGTGAGTTTAAAGTGGACTACGGACGACGGACGTATGGTAATGCGGGCTTTTCTTTTCACACTCCTGGAAAACCCTAGAATTCAGTGGGGCTTACTTATGAAATGTTATATAGCCAGGTTTATTGGCCTTGCCACCGCAGGCAGAGCACAGGGTAAGAGGGGGAAACTATTCTTCCAAGAAGTGTTGTCCCAGGCTTGGCGCCCCGTCCGCCGTCCGATAAAAATCTTAATGAGATAAGATTGACCGCAAATCGGCAGTGGCGCTTATCAGGACGATAATTACGGCTGAGCAAAGCCCCCGAAAATGCCAGAAAGAAAAGCCCCCTGATGAATTGATCTATCTGGGGTCTGGGGTCTGTGGTCTGGGGTCTGGGGTCTGGGGTCTGGGGTTCTGCCCTGAAATCTGCGCTCGATAATTAGCATTAAGGTTTTATAATGGATATTGATTGATTGCCATTGTGGCCAATTTGGGAGGCACAGAGCTCGGGGCCACGAGCTGCGAGTTGCCTAGTAGCCAGCAGTAGTGTTCAGTCAGCATGTCGCAACAGAAGCAAAAATCACAGGAGTCCAAATTTGGCAGCAATTCCCCTGCCAGGTGGCGTGTCCAGGAGAGCCACCGTCTGGCCATTGCCTGCTTCTTTGGGGAACTGGTGGCCACCGCCATGTTCGTCTTTGTGGCCTGCATGGGCTGTGTCCAGACCCCCTTCTTTGGCAACTCGCACTTCCGTAGCGGACTGACCTTCGGCCTAGCCATACTCATTGCCATTCAGTGTTTCGGCTCCGTTTCCGGCGCCCATCTCAATCCGGCCGTCACCCTGGCTGCCTGGATCTATGGTGTGATTGGTTGGATCAAGGCCATTGCCTATCTCGTTGCGCAGGCATGTGGAGCTTTGATTGGCTACGGTCTCCTGGTGGCTGTGCTGCCCCAGGATGCCATCAAGGGTGTGGATAATCCAGCTGGAGCTTGTGTCACCGTCCTGGCCCCGGAGATCAGCGAGCTGCAGGGTGTGTTTATCGAGTTCCTGATCACCTGCTGCCTGGTAATGGTGGCCTGTTCGGTCTGGGATCCAAGGAACAAACGCTTCCAGGACTCGGTGGCAGTGAAATTCGGTCTAACAGTGTCCTGTCTGATCCTCACAGCGGTGGGTATTTCTTATCCCTTTTTTTTTTGGATACTTGAGCTTAAGGTTGTCTAAAATTTTCTAGGGTCTCTTTACGGGCGCCAGCATGAATCCCACAAGATCGCTGGGCCCTGCTGTGTGGAACAACTCCTGGGCGGCCCACTGGGTGTACTGGGTGGGTCCGCTGGTGGCCGGAGCTGTGACCTCTGTGGTCTACAGGGTCTGTTTCAAGGGCGCTGAAGAGGTCGATCTGAGGAACTCGAATGCCCAGATTCGGATGATTGGCGAAGTGGTAGTTCAATAAGTATTTCTATAGGCATGATTTAGCTGTATGTATCTTAATTATTCGAATCACAAGCGAAATAAATATATCTTAATATATATCTCTTTCTATATATTAAAACTCGAGAACCGCTGAACGGATTTATATAATCTTAGTCTTGAAATGTTCGTGGAAGTCTAGGGATGGTTTAAAAGGTGAGAAAAAGAAACAAAAAACAGCCTTTTCACATCTCCCATACAGAATAAAATTGGAATTTTGTAATAGTAGGCAAAGAGACGTTAAACATCCTGTTGTAAAGTAGTCTTTTTTAAAAAAATTCAGTAGAATTCAAAAGTTGAGTACTGAAAATCAGACTTTGAAAAACAAAAGGCGCATCTCGAACAGATAAGTAATATCGCGCATGAAACGCATCTCGAACAAAGTTAGCCAGGTCAGCTAAACTGCTTCCCGGACAAACATCAACAGAGTTAAAAATTAAAAATTTCACAAAGGGTCGACACAACGTTCGCCGGGACCGCTAGTAATATATATGTATAACATTCTGTGTCGTCGTGTTAGACAAACTCTTCCGAAACCAGTAAAGAAAGTAAGAAGTCATTTTTATATCAAAATAAATTTAAAATAAATGAGGATTAATACACATATCGAGCAGTAGGCCACAGTAGCAATGCTCTTTATTATTAGTTAGCCATTTGTTTTAACAAGCTTCTAGCATTATATAAATAAAGATTAAATATTAAAAGAAATGACAAAGGATGATGACGAACCAGCACCAGGATTATAGAAATAAATAGACTTGAATAATTTAAGGATTACCATTAACACCATCAAATACAATTTTACAGAAAGATAAATGTCAAGCTTAAATTGGACTTTTTTTAAATTAATTAGTTCAGTATATTTCCGTAACACCCGTTAGGAAACGGAGATATCGCAAGACAACGGGCAAAAAAATAATGTAATAAAGTAATAATGTAATAATGATGAAGAGGACGAAGAAGACATTACCACACGTTAGGAATAAATAGACTCTGAATAACTAAAAGGTCAACGAGTACCAGAAAGGCCAGAAGCAAGAGCAGGACGAGGAGAATGATAAAAGAAAACCACCTTTAGTAATTTATATATCAATTTATTTAAAATAAATAAGAAAGATGAAATAATATTTAATAAAAAAAATCACCATAATCGACCATGACCGACCGCGCACAATCATGGATCACCAGCAGAAACATGAACAGGCGAAGGAAAAACGCAAACCGAAATAAAGTAAAACAAGTGATTTAAATTTAAATTTAAAAAATATATTTGTAAAATAAATACCACAAAAATAATTGTCAGAAGCATACACTTAATAAAGCATATTCTGGGTATAAATAAAATAAAACCAAAATAAAATAAAATAAAAAACTGAATAACTACAAAAATAAAAACGAAATAATTTCGACTGGCTCCTTGAAAGCCAAGCAGACGACTGACAACATTTCACAGAGCACAGCAGGAGGTAAAATCGGACACACAGAGTTTCCTGCCTGAGACATATCGATAAATAGTTACACAGTTGCTTGCTGCATGGGTTTATCGGTAAAAGTAAGGATAAACTCTCAGTACATGCAACCCTATTCTAACAGAGTTTCCTCCCATTCCTTTAATTTAAAATATTAAAGCAGTTAATAGTTAAAAACATACATTTCCTAGCATACATTTGGGATGACTGATTATTTTTGGTTTTTTTGGGGGCTCGTTGGTCTGGACACGCACACAATTTAATTAAAAAACACAAAAACTACTAAAGAAACTGTTACTATAATCAAAGACATTATAAAAACGTTCATTGATAAAGTAACCCACATGGTAAACCCTTGAATGGCTCAATTGCTGATAACCTATTGCCAGGCATGATATGATGATGGCCATTTACTTGTTACCTCCCAAGTAAATCATTCATCGATGGAATTTTTTTAATGCCAACTGTCCTACTATATCTCTAAACCCTATCACAAGTGCAAATCCTCTCAGAAGAGCCACAAGCCCAACGTCATAGAGTTAAACGTCAGGTGAATGGGCACACGAAGCCGAATATGTTCGGCAATACTCGAGCAAATACAGCTGTATATATGTTTAAAGAGTATATAGGACGGTCTGCCGTCTGATAACTCAACTCGACTCGAGACGATTAGAAGGCCTGATAATTGCTCTACGAGATTGCCGGCGATTAAGAACCGTCCATATATGTGGCATATGATCCGCACCCATTGAGCCATCCGCTGGAGTGCACTCCAGTCCAAGTTGAACCACGTTCACGTTCGGGTTAATCGCAGCGATCACTTTTTCCAGGCAAAATGGCAACGACCACGAGGTGATCTTTATACAAAAAATTAAAAGTGCAATTTGAGAGTAAAGTGATTAAGTTTTGTCCCAAAGAAAAGGACTTCAATTGTGTCAAAGCATTCGCTTTTGAACTCTTCTTCCTGATCTGTGTCTTTCTCTCTCTCTCTTATTATGAACTTCTACAAAACTCTTCAAATCTTATTTAATTTAAAAATTAATTAATTTTATAAATATATACATAAATAAATACTATTTATTAGCAAATAATAGAACAGACCCTCTTCAAGTTTAGTGACATCAACAGATAAGTTAAGTCCAATTGGACACTCGTAGTTCGCATGATAATAACTGATTGTTTACTTTCGAAAATGTAATAAATTATTTTTTAGATTAAGGTGTAATAATTCGAGAATGGTCTCTATATTCGATTATTAAATAGGAGTTGTTCTAGTAACCTACTTAATTATTCAACTTGACTGTGCTTTTAAAATTAAAGAGTTTTAACCTTTGCAAAGGAGTTCATAAAGAGTGCTTAAAATAGCTAATTAGTTCCTTAACTTTTTTAACTCAAATAAAACTATTAAAATCCCTTAACTAATTAATCTGTATCCTCTCTTCCAGCCGCTCATCCTGCTGGCTTCTGCAGCGCCGTCAGCTGGACAACATCTCCACAGTCCTGGCCGAAATGATAGCCACCGCCATGCTGATGTTCCTCGGCTGCATGGGCTGCGTCCAGAATAATGTGTTCACCAACTCGAGCTTCCAGAGTGCCGTCAACTTTGGCTTCGTGGTGCTGATCTGCATCCAGTGCTTTGGCTGCGTGTGTGGTGCCCATCTGAATCCCGCCGTCACCCTTGCCACCTATGTCTACGACATGATCTCACTGCCCATGGCTCTGGCCTACTTTGTGGCCCAGATGGTGGGCGCCTTCATTGGCTATGGACTGCTCAAGGCTGTGTTGCCCGATAATGCCATATACAGCTCAGATACCCCCGACGGGGTGTGCCTGACGTCCGTGGATAGCACTTTGACGAGCTGGCAGGGCCTGGTCATTGAGTTCCTGATCACCTGCGTCCTCATCTCCATCTGCTGCGGCGTCTGGGATCCCAGGAATGCCACGAAACAGGACTCGGTGCCAGTGCGGTTTGGATTGGCCATTGCCTGTCTTTCACTCACGGCGGTGGGTTATTTAGGGAAGCACCTTAAGTTAGCATCTTAAATTAGAAAATAGATCTTTTTGGGAAAGGTTTAACTAATTTAATTGAAATAATAATTTGACAAAAGAAATATCCACATTTATTTGTATATATTTCTAAAGAAGTTCCATTAGAATTATGTATACTAAAGAGCAAAATTTGAGGTTTCCTATAACCTTTAACTATTACAAATGCAATTTCTAAGCACTTTTAGCTATTGGCACTATAAACATTTCTTATCAATATATGAATAATATATTACTTAAAAATCCCAAAAGCAATCAGTCGAATTTCAAGTTAATTATTAGTGAAGATAACATTCCTTCAAACTTGACAGATATCAGTTTTATTACTTTCAAGATTAAACAAAATCGAAAAAATATACTATATGGTATAAACTAGGCAAAAACACAAGGAAATGTGCAGCTCACTATAACATTTTAATATAATTTTAAAGAGAATAAAAGAGTTAAATTCTAAGATAACTAAATAGTACTTTTAGCAAGAAAATAATATACATTAATAGCCAGAAAACTACAAAGTTTCCCCTATAAAAACTTAATTAATTATTAACAAATTAATATATTAATAATTATTCCCTTCCAAAACCAGGGCCAGCTAACCGGTGCCAGCATGAATCCCGCCCGATCCTTTGCCCCGGCCATTTGGAATGGATTCTGGGAGAATCACTGGATCTACTGGGTGGGCCCCATGGCCGGATCTCTGGTTACCTCCGTGATATACAAGTTCGCCTTCCGGCGAGAGGTGGACGAGGACGCCGAGCTGGAGGAGTCCACCATGTCGACGAAACGAACCTCCGAGGCGGAGTTTGCATAGTTAGGGTTTAGGCATTTATATCCCCGTAAGATAATCGTTGTATCGCTTAAGTTAAAAGTTGCGGTTTTAGTTTTTAAGTTCGTACAAAATAAATACCTTAAAATGAAATCTTACTGCCGCCGTCATAATCATAATGTAAATGCCACTGTATATGCTTATCTGAGCGAGATTACTTCCATGCCACCGCGAACTGCTTATCGTTAATATTTAATTGCACATACACTTGATCAAATAAACCACACACAACTCGCAGTAGCTGAAATTACTGAGCTTATTGTTTATTGCCCTCCTTCACGTTTTCACTACATTAAAAGCCTGGTATTTTACTTTCTAAATGGGCATTTCCAGGGGTCTGTAGCGTGGCAAATAGAATGTTTGCCACACAATGGGCACGAGGATAGAGGCCACAACCTGACCGGCTAGCTGCATCCAAACCAGACTGGGATTGCCCAGGAATAAAGAGGGAACGAGTACCTTGACCGGATTCATAGAGGCTCCAGTTAATTGAACCTAAATGGTTTTAAGCTATACAGAACTCTGCTTATATTAATTGAAAACCCAAAACTCACCCCCGCAAAGGTGCAGGCGGTCACTAGAAGACCCATACGAATACTGACCGAATCTAAAAACCGTCCGTTTCTCACATCCCACAGGGCACACCATCCCAACACATAAACCGAGGTCAACAGGCACTCAATCCCCACAATCTGCATGGAGCTAAGGCTCTCCAAGGGTTGGCTCAGGCAAACGACTGGCTGGCTTTGGTCCACCAGCTCCTGGGGCAGAATCATCACCAAAAGACAGTAACCCAGCCAAGCTCCAGCCAACTGGCAGGCCACATACATCAGCATAAAGTCAGAGTTAATGTAGCCCATGAGGTAACATGCTATGGTTATGCATGGGTTGGCATGGGCGCCGGAGACAAAGCCAAAGGAGTGCATTACCAACATCACCATTAGGCCGTGGTGCAAGCTTAATTTCGTAGAATAAAAAACTAACGAAGGAAAATCTGTAGTTTAAAGCTTCTTACCTGACCACTAGGGTGGCACACCCATTATCCTTGTTCATCGCATCACCCATGCAACCCACCAAGATCAGGAGGGCCGTGGCGGTTAGCTCGCTGGCAGCTCTTATAAAGGTAAAGCAGTCGTAAGGCATCTCTGTTAAATTTCTTACAGAAGACTTATAAAAAAAAAGTTACGGAAAATTTGTCTGTGTTGTTACGAGTTACAATTAGAGTTACTTACTTATCACAGAAGATTTATAAAAAAAAAAGGTTTGGAAAAATTAGTCCGTGTCGTAGAAACTAGAATGACTTGTGAGCCTGAAGTGATTTGCCTTGTGATTTGACAGCCTGTAAATTAGAATCAAAACGGGTGCTTGGTTGGGTATATTTATAAATATATCTAATATAAATTTATTTATTCCTGAAAATATAGAGATTTATGTCCAAAGACCGTTGCTTCGTCGCTGCTTACTAACTTTACAGGAATGGAAAAAAAATATTTATGTATCATTCGTTTAATTATTTTTGTTATTTGTTTATTTTGTTATTAATTTTGTTATTTAAATTTTATGTTTTTTGTTTATATGATATAAGAGATTTACTCTCAGGAAACATAATATACTGCTTTACACTGTCTTTATAATGCCGTGTATAGAAATTTTTCCTTGGAAATCATAAGACTATAAAGGTTTTTAGACATATTTTCTTAATGCTCTTCTGGACTTTTACTTCTTTGATATTTTTATTAATTTATTAATTAGCCATGCAAAAATCTAGACTGATTACCTGAGAAAACCGAGTTACCCGAGAAAATATCAGCAAATTCATATTTAGTAAGTGAAACTTTTCTCTGAAGTAAGCATTATGTTTCGAAGGGCATCTAGGGTTTTGTCCTTGGTTAAAATCACCAATGTCTTAGTTAAAACTAAACTAAAGTAAGTATCTCAAAACCATTAAATCACTCTATATTCGTATAAATTATATATTCCTTAAATACTTCGGTATTCCCTAACAAATTATATATTCCCATAGGAATAGCCGTCCGTATAGCGACATTTTTCGAGGTGGCAAGGGTGGCGGCATTGATTCCTACCATGTGGTATGTATCTCAGAAAAGTATGAAAGATATTCCCGTTTAAAAATATTCTTCGAACAGAAACTACTTGAGGTAAATAAAGGAAAAGAGGCCAGGATCATGCAGTTAACCTCTCAAATCGAAGCCCTGCAAGCGAAGATCAAGGCTATGCGGCAGCTAAAGTCGGAGGAGGCCAAGAGTGCCCTGGCAGAAATGGAAGTGATCTTGAAGGATCTGAAAGATGCCCTCCGGAAACTAAGAATGCAGAAATAAAACCTGAAAATATTTACAAAATATTTATTTATATATTTTTTTAACAATCAAAGTGTCCAGGAACTTCCCTTCAATTTTTAGTCTTTAAAAAATTCTTCTGTCAGCTGCCACTATGCTCCGGGGGGCTGGTAAAACCTTATACTTGGTTAAGGCCAGCGGTGTCCTGGTTAGAAGTCTAAATTGGAATAGTTATGTGTATTATTCTGTTCAAATTTTAATCAAAAGACGCCCCTATTCCTTTGTTTTGAGGCGTCGCCAGGACTTGGAACCAAAGCATGTGGTATGTTTTTCCAAAACTTTCTTTTTCCTTTTCAAAAACTAACTAATGTACTTCCTTGAAGACACTGCTACATGTTGATGCCGATAAGCAGGCCAGGATCATTGCATTGGTTGAACGTATTAGGTCCTTCGAGGCCGTGATTAATGATCGGAAAAAGAATTGTCTCACGAAAAGGTCGAAAATTGTACTCGAAAACCTGTTATTGGTTCTTAAAGACATGGAAAAGGCCCTCCGAGAGTTAAGGCAGCTTTTATAAATTTTAAATTCATTTTCATGTGTTGTTATATTTAAATATATAAAATCTAATCTACATGAGGCTTACATTACTTTTGTTTTAAGTTCTTGGGGAAAACCAAAGCATAATTTTTGGCTAAAATTTTGACAAAATCCTATTGACATGTAGAAAAAACTCATACGAAATTTGTAAAATAATATTTACAAAAATTGAACTTGTTTTATGGAAAATTGAGTTCTTAGTCTTTTTGCCTAAAATTCCATGCACGGCCTGGTTTTGAAAAATATATCAAATTTTAAGCATTAAACAAAAATTTTTAGGCTTTTTGAATTTTTTCTTAATACACATTTGCAAGCCACCATGAACCGCTTATTTCGATCTGTTTTGAACTACTTAAGAGGCAATACCATAAGGTAGGTGGGTTTATATTTCATTATGGGGATACTACAAGCCTTTAACTTCCCAGGAGCTACCTAGTGGTCCTGCCCGATCATGGCCGTACAAGGAAACAGCTGAAACTGGAGGACTTGAGACATGTAAGTTCCTTATATAGACTTTGTTAGGCCTGAAGTAACTCAAAACCCTTGAAGGAATTTGGCCTGATGAACCTGCATTGGCGTGAGCTTTCCCTTGAACAGAAACGCGTGGAGCACATGCTCACTGACCTCACCCGGTGCATCCGTGGCCTTGAATTTGATGTGAAAATGAACTCCAACCTGAAAAGGCAAGCCGAGAGGAAAGCCAAGCAAGGCAAGGAAAGCAAATCAACGCCCGATGCCCCCCCGACAAGCGATAAGAAATCACCCAAAGTCGGTGATTTCAGCGAAAGTAAAATCCCCCCGAGGGCTTCCCCTGTAAAAAAACGCAAGCAGCAGCAGCTATAAAAGCCGTCAGCCTCCCTGAGACTGACATTCAGAGACATCTCAGCGTTTGCTCTACCATGAAGTTCCTTGGACTCTGCTGCCTGCTCATCGTGGCTTTCATCGGCTGCCTGCCCGCTCCTGGCGATGCCTCACCTTCTCGTCACACTGGACCTGGTTCCGGGCCTGGATTTGGACCCGGTAGCAATCCCTTCAGGAATCCAAATCCCCAGCCACGCCCCTTTATCTACGACCCACCATTACCCAGGTTGCCTGGACCCAAGACTATGTATGCCTGAAACTATAGCAAAATGAATAAATAATAAATTATATTTTGAATATCACTGAAGATGGGGGATTTTTTGTATTTATTCTTATCAGTTAGTTAGCAGAGCAAGCAAGCCCTCTGATAATGTAAACATCTGAGGAGAGCTGAGCTTTGTTTACACTTAAAATTATTTAAAAGGTGAATCACTAAAATTGCAATTGCTTTAAAAGTGAAACCAGAAAATAACTTCAGGAAGCCGAAGTTTTGTATACGAAGTTAGTATACCCTTAAAGTATGGATTTTGGTCATGAAAATTAAGCATTACTAAGCCAAAAATGATTTAATTTCAATTCGAATAATTTTCTTAGGCTAGTTTTTATTAGTTTAACAATTTAGGATGGGGAATTTATACTCTCCTTTATAATTAAAATACAAAATATATAAATATAATATAAAATATAGTTAAAATATATATAATAAAAAATAGGTTAAATAAATTCGTAAGATGTTAAAGAACGTTCCCCGAATCGCTATCAAGATACCGAAAATATTACTAGGAAAATCTTGGACTAGCTTATAGATCTCCATATACAAATCTTGACCTTAACCTTTACCTTTCCAAAATGTGTCAGATTGGTTAAGGCTAAATGAAATACAACACCTACATTTCTAATTAAACATTCTCAATGCCTCGAATTTTAGTCTCCACCATGGCAAAGACGGTACTATTCGGTAAAATTCTTAATGCAAATCGCCTAAAGTGAGTAATGTTTGTAGAATTATATATATTTTTCACCCAACTGAGTAATTTCCCCATAGGTCGTTTGAACGGTCTTTAAGCCATTACAGTTCTAACTCTTCCAAGAAAAGAAACTCCTATATCTTTACGAATTTTACAATTCTGCGTCGCACAAGTGTCCCAAAGGGAGAGATATTGTAAGTGAATTAATAATGATTCGAGTACTAACAAAACTTAGTTTTAATTATCAAAAATCGCTTAAAACTTAATCCCTTAGAATCAACTGGCGACACTTGTCGGACAAACTCGCTGACAAGGGAAGAGGCGATGAAAAGAATTATTTCCTGCGACTTGTGCGTATATACACAATACATATTTAAATACTATAATTATCCCTATAGATATTTCTCATTTCCCCACAGAGCAGGGAACAATTTGTGAAAATCAAAGAGCGCAAGATCAAAGAGATCATCGCGGATATTCGGGCATTGGAGGTTGAGGTCAGGGAAATGGACCGCAAGACCAGTATCCGGGCTGAGAAAGTAAGACAAAATCTTATGGTGGAAATTAAGGAACTAAAAGCCATGCTGGAAAAATTCAAAAAGACTCTCTGACAAGCACAAAATATCTAGCAAGTAGGCACTCAGTTTGGCTTCGTTCTTACATTGTAATCATTCAATATTTATGTTCTAAAATTTTCCAGTAAATTTCAAAATTTGTTCAATTCTGTTCATCTTATCCATCCAAACTGAAAGTAAATATAGATATGCCGAAGATTTTGGGAAAGCTGCTGGAGGCATTGGTGCTGAAGTCAAAGGCGTTTTTCCTAGGCAATCAGTAAGTCTACTTTGAGCTTAAATAAAATGTATCTTAACTTACTTAAATCAGAAATGTCTGCAGGCATTTGTATGAGAAGGCCAGGGGCAAGGAGAACATACACTTCCTTAAGCTGGTAAGCTTTTTTATTTACTTTACTTAATATAATAATAAATTGTTTGTATCTTGCAGCAAAGAGAGCAACTCAAGCTGCTGCGCCAAAGAATCCTCAGCCAGAAGAACGATGTCACCACGAAGATGATTAAAGTTGATTCGCAGATACAATCATTGGAGCAATCCAAACCACCAGATGGCAGCGAAAAATTTAAAATTTCTGATAACTAAAATTAACTGAAGGATGTTTGCAATATAAAAGATCTAAAGGCAACGTTTGTTCTTAGTTTTTTTTTGTTTCATTTATTTAAAATAATTTGTATCTTTCATTTACACGCTTTACACAAAGGAAGCCTTCTACACATTAAACTGAGCGCTTTCTTGAGGCCTACATATACACACATATATTTATATGGTAACAATTTGTTTTGCAGCGCAAATGGAAATTAAAGGATATTAAAAAGAACTTTCATTAAATATGGCATTCAAACAAACATATATAATATATATAGTATATAGAGAGAGTGTCTATACAGAGATAAAAATAAATACAAATACAGGTAGGAGTAAGAATCAAATCAAATATATAATAGAGTTCTCCTCGCTTAGGGCTACAAAAATGATTAATATATATGCTTCGATCGTTAGTGGTGGATAGCAGAACGTTAACTGATGTCAAGAACGTAAGTACAATACATTGGTGGTAGTTGAGCAACTTGGAGAGAGTGGACTAAGCACTAGAAACTAACTAAACTTGACCCTTGACTTGGTCAAGTGTCGGGGCCAGCGGAGAGTGTGTCTGTGAGTGAGTCTGCTAGGGCGTGCTCTGTGGGTACTGAGTGAGGTAGGCGATTCATCATAAGATTATGGCATACTTCCGAGCGCCCGGTGATCCTCGCTGCTGTGTGTGTCTGTGTGTGTGTGTCGGGGGAGTCGCTTCTAGCTTTCAAATACTGATCAACAATGCCAGGAATGTTGCTTGTGTGTCTCTGTCTGTGTGTTTGTGTGTAGCCATGGATCCTGTTTTCAACTTAAGTCTAATACCTAAGGCTAACTCTAGCCGCCGCTCTCTGCCTGGGGGCTCTCTCAAATCCTATAAACTAATGTAACATGAAACGGCAATGGGCTGCTGTGGCTGCTCCCTCCGATGCTGTGGCTTCTCCTGATCCTGCTGCTGTTGCTGCTCATCTGTCTGTCCTAACTGGGCAACCGCTTGCTGGCCAGCTCCTGCAGCTTCTGCAGCGCCAGCGTCTTGTTGATCTCCACCAAATCGCGACTGTGCTTGGCCGCCTGCAACTGCACCTCCAGAATTTTCATGCGCATCATGTGCTCTTTGCTCTGCATCTCCATGAACAGCCGCAGCTCAAAGTTGTCGCTGCTGCTGCTGGTGCTGGCGCCGCCGTTGGCTGTGACTGCTCCCGCTAGGGCTGCAGCTCCTCCATTGCTGCTGCTGCTGCCCGAACGCTCCAGGGCCTGACACTCTGAGGCGGCGGGCACTGATGTCGCCTGATCCTCGCTGCCCAGCAAGCTGCCACTGCTGGTGCGCTGCCTCTTGGCCAGTGGCTTCATCACATCATCATCATCCTCGTTATTATTATTATTGTTGTTGTTGTTGCTGCTGCTGCTGTGCTGGTGCTGCAGGGCCTGCGCCACTTGGGCCTGCGCCTGGTGCTGGTGGTGTATGGCGGCCGCTGCTGCAGCTGCCGCACTGGGAAACTGGCCAGTTCGAAGGGCATTCAGGGCCTCCAGCGTGGCGGATATGTTGTTCATATTGAAGTTGGCCTGGAAGCCGGACATGTCTCCGCTACCGCCGGGCAGGAAGGCCCCGCTGGTGTCCAAGGCAGCTGCCGCAGACATGGTGGCTGGACTCTCGGCCTCGTGGATGCCATTGCGACTGATGCTGTGATTCGGCGAGACACTCAAACGCTCGCCACTGCCATGAATGTCGCTCTGATTGAGATGGTGATTGTTGTAGGTCTCGTTGAAGGTCTCATTGGTCTCCTCCTCCTTGATGTCCACATCGCAAAGTTCCTGGGGTGGCGTGCGACTGCTGCTTGGGGACAAAAGAAGCTTCTTTAGTAACAGATCTTTTGGAGAGTTTGTTAAGCTCAACTTACTCATCCATGTCATGTTCGTCGGCATTGAATTTGTAGTCCTCGCGATACTCAAAGCCCTCCTCCAGGGCCAGCGGTATCTTTGAGTAGTCAATGCCATCTAGGGCCTCCGATTTGCAGGCCTTCTTGGCCTCCTGCATAAAATCCCAGACCTCAAAGGTAAACGGCGAAGGCTTCTTGCGATCGGCCACCTCGGCACCGAACCTGGCCAGACGATTGTTGTAGTCCAAGATCTCATTACGGGTGCAGGCTGAGGGCGTAGAAAAAAATAAAGTTAGATATCATGAAAATTTAATATTTAACATTAAAAAAATGTACCCTTCATGCGTCGCCACTGCTCCTTGAGGCGATTACAGGTGCGATCGGTGCCAAACTGATTGGAGAACTTCTGGTGTATTATCTTCCAGGCTTTATTCTTCACAGCTGTGAGACCGGCATCCAATCTCTTGTTCTCTATAATCCGCATATCCTTGCGACACAAGTCCAGCAGGTATTTCTTCTCCTGATGATTCCAGTTCTGAGTGCGCTCACGTTTCTTGTACATGTTCATCGAGGGACTGTTCATGTACTGTGTCATTTCTGTAAGTAAATAAAAGTTAAATGATATTAAAGAGAAAGACCTAGAGTGGGCAATTTTTGTGGGTAACTTACCTGTCTTCAAGTCGACGCCCTCCAGCAGGTTGTGATTGGAATTCTGCCAGTTGGCGGCTATCTTCATAAAAGCCTCCAGATCGTTGGCCGTATACTGTTTGTTGACCTGCAAATAAATACAACGAGTAGCGAGAGAGAGGTGAGAAATCGAAAATTGGTAATGATGAGAAAGGTTGAGATTCGTTTGCCCCCATTGATTAGTCCTCAAATTACCAGCGAATCGTTTGGAATTATAAGCCCCGACGAACTGGCAATGTCAGGTACTTGAGCATGCAAAACTTGTGCCACAAAGTGCTTCGAAGACATACTCCAAAATTCAATGAACCTAAATGATGAATTTCGGTTTTTTAACCAGACAATCGGAGATATGTATGAATTTTTGTTTAACTCTCTCAAAGCACACATCAATTAATTTATTTTATTCTCTGACAGTGAAAACAAAAGGATTCGGGGCGGCGAGACTTTGGAATTGTTTCAGCTTCTTTTTCTTTTTCTCTTTCTTTTCTTTAATTTATCTGTCGAATTATTCTACCCTGGAATGATGACTGCGATTTCTGATTTCTGACTTTGACATGGACTGGCGGCCAATATAGGATGCAGTCACATTAATTGCTTTTCAATTAGCAGACGGCCTGACATCGAGGGGTGTAAAGGGGGTAAATGGGAGGTGCCTTCTTAGCCATATATATCAATAAGATGCAAACAATCGCATAAAATTAACACCCAAAGCCCGTAAAATTAAAGCCATGTGAACGTGTTTTAATTTATGCATTAACACAACTCACACACAAAAAAATAAAAGCAAAAAAGAAACAACAAAAATAGCAGCTGCCGACATTTTGTTTGCTTCGAAAACGTACGTATCTGTGAGGTTTGCTCAAGTATCTGAGTATCTGTGACGGCCAATTATATCAAATCAAGTATATACAAGTTATTCAAGCTAAGAAATGCGACAAATAAGAAATTTACATGCTTTTTAATATGAATTTGTACATACTTGAACATAATATTAATTAATTTATTTTTTATTTAACAAAAAGCTCCGTAATAATTATTTTAAGCATATTAAAACAATTAAATATAAGGTTTAAGCTTAGGTATGGGAGATATTTAAATTTTAATATTGCTTTCGGATGGTATACGAATTTTAGAGTTAAATGTGATATTTTATTGTATTTAAAATTTCGAGTCATTAAACTTTGTGATATTTTAAATATGATAATAAACTGGGGATGGAAAAAGTGTCAATATGTAATGATACAAGTGTATCATTAAACTTTGCGATATATGGATAATAAAACGTTTTTGGTTTGATGTACAGCAAATCAACTTTAAATAAAATAAATAACGTTTATCGATTATTTCAATATTTTAAGTTAAATGCGATCATTTTCGATATTTCAAATTTCGATAAATCTAATATATAATATATCATTTCACACTTTTCCTTTCTATATATCTCCCCATTTTAACCCTCTTAAAATTTATGAAATGCCATAATGACGTGTTATTTAAAGTTAGTCCGCCTCTAATTGGCATATATAAAACATATAATCTGCTTTAATGGCAAACCCCCGACTTGACTGTACTCCTCGTTAAGTATTCGATGGAGTCTCTCCCCGAAAAGAAAAAAAATATAAAAACTCTTCCATTGATCGCCTTTTGCGCCCCCATCTACACACAACACAGCACAATCGTCAATCTTAAGTACGTTTTATTGTGCTTTATTTTATTTCAATTTTGCTCAGTCTCCCCTCTGAGCACCCACAAGAAGCGGCAACTGCGCCATGTGTTCAATATTTATGCCGTATCTGATTTACAATTTATATATATGTACATATATAGTATGTGCACACACATGCCTACTATATCTATGTAGACTCGCATTTATCGCACACCCAAAGAGACCCAAAGGAAACTTAGTCACTGGAGGCGGCGCGTGCGCTTATTATTATTATTATTTGTGCTCTTCCTATATCCCTCAATATATAAATTGATATTTATTAGCAAACAATTAATTATAGCTGACCATTGTGGTAGTGTTTAAATTTTAAGTCATGAGTGGCAAGGGGTGGTTGTACTTTTATTATTTTGGGTTTGTATCTTTATATATATATTATTTCGCTTGAGAATGCGGGAATCATTTAAATTCGAGACGAGTGTCGGCTTAGGGTGGGGCTTGCTCAGCCAAGTTAGTCGTGAAAAGATGAAGTTGCCTCAGAATGAACTCTGTAAAAAGTACTAGAAAGCATAAGATATTTTTGAATAACTTATAAAGTCTGTTAGTCTCTGTGTGTCAGCTCAAAAATCCCCAAAACACAAAATGTATCTAATTGTTTTCCTTCTGGTTTTTATTTTTTGGCATTCATAAAAGTAATCGCACTCCAATCAATGTGACTTCAAGACTAAGCATTGAAATTAAATAGGCAAACTGGTTTAGATTTTGAGCGTGTGTATGACTGGTTATCTATTTTTTACCTAATTTTTTTTGTGGCCTGTTAATATATAAAACCGAAAACCGAAAAATAATTACTGGATCCACACACATGCTCTCTACTCGAACTTAACAATTGTTATAACGAACACACTCGGAGAGTTCCAAGCGGAGAGTCACAAAAGTCAACCTTGTGCCTTAAAATAAAGCAAAGGCATTGTTAGACTTATAGACTTGTAGACTTATAGACCATGCCCGATATATATATACAGATGTCTGTGTGGGCAATTACCGCAAATTAACGAACTTATAGTAGGTAGCCCAAACTACGACGACCAACTATTTTTGTCATCAAGTTATGGGGCAGCGTTATAGTTCAAAGTAAACGGGAATGGGAATGGGAATGTGGATGGGCAATAAGTGGAGCACACATACTATAGTCGTACATTATTATTACAGCTACGGTCGCGGCCCGACCAAATCTGAACCTGAGGAATCGTTAAACTTTTCTTAGGAGGCACACTCGAGAAGTGATTTTACAAATTTTCCTACTGAACCCTGGGCTGCTGCTGCTGTAGCATAAATTTATGTATTATAATAATTGTACAGAGGAAACTAAAAACGAAATGTCATCGAACGCTCAAGTGGCCGAAAAGAGCTGAACCTCCCCAGTGCCGTCTCCACCACCATCCTGTAGTATTTTTTCGAGTGGCAAGCATCCATTGATTTGAATGTGTGTTGTTAAAACGGGGGGAGAAAAAAATATAAGGAGAAATCAAAGAAAAGAATTTGTTGTGCCCTGTTTATTGTTCTAAGTTCCGAGGCCTAAGTGGGCTCTCCCCCCAACCACGGCCATCCTTAGTAGAAGATGCTGCCTCAAGAGGGACCATCGTTGTACCAAATTTCGTTGTTAAAATCACGTTGGCTGGCACGTCAATATTTATGGAATGAAATTTACAATTTCGTTTACTTTGCAGGAAATATGAGGGAATATCTTAGGTGGAAAACAAGAAGCCGGTGTAATCTTAATTATGGGATTGGAAATTATGGAAGATCTGCTGAAGTGTTTTTTTTTTCTGGCTTGTCTAGAGAGGGTTAATCAGGGGAAAACCATGTAATCTGGGTTTCGTAGATTTTATATTGAGAATTTCTTGTTAACTATATAAAATGGGATGCATTTATTTATTTAACACAATTTTTAGATATATATCTAGCGACAATTATTATTATTATTATTATAATTATTATCCATAAGCTGTGCATGTTCACTTATTTATTTACTATTATTCCCAGTGAAAATCAGTAGTTTGTGTGGTGGCAAAATGTATCTTTATTAACTCCCAACTTGGCTGCTGCCTCAGCTGGCGCAGCTGACGGAAATTGACTCATGGCTCAGTTCAGTTGAGCTCAGTTTAGCTTGCTTTTGGTTTTGTTTTTTTGCTTTCTTGTTGTTTTTGTTGTTTTTTGGATCGGCTGAGGGCGAATTATGCTCCAGGTGTGCATGACACGGGTGCCGAAACAACAACGAATTTATTAGAAATTTGCTGCACACAAAAATCACATATAGAGTGGGGGTCTCTTGGGCTTTGGCACATTTATGCAAACAAATAAACTAATTTCATGACGCACACGCGCGCCTGCGCAGTTGTCAGCAAAATAATGGTGTGTGTTCCGGTGTGTGTTGTGTGTATATTTCTTGTGTGTGCTACTTACAATTGTAACTAGCTGCAAAAACTGTAAGATTTTTCTTTGTCAAACGTGGCTTTTGTTTACTGCGGGTCTGGCCTACACCCAAAAAGAGAGAAAGAGAGCTGCACTTGCAGAAAATTCAATGATTTTCATTTAAAAATTTATAATTTTTAGCACATATTTTTGTGTAATATTATTATTACACATGGAAGAAGGTCACAAAACAATTTATTTTTAAATAAAATGTAAAGTATTGCCTAATGACTATCTTTTCAGTTGAAATGAGCTAGAACCATTTGGAAATTATAGCTTAAAATGAGTACAAAGACAAAAAACTCTACCAAAAGCCGTTCTATTTAAATATAAATATGCTTTTACAAATTGTTTCATACACAAAATGTAAAAAGAAACCTCAAAAAATTAAAATTTGTTTAAATATGGAAGTTATAGTACGTTATTTCTTTCGGTGTAAAGATAGCAAGTGGGGGAAATATAGGTGGAGAAAAAAAGTAATAGAAAAAAGCTTGGCTCGAGCGGGTTCAGTGACTTCCACTCCCCGTCTACGACGACGACAACGACGACGACGACGACAAATTGCGTTTTGTGCTGTGACAATTGCCAGGCATCGGCATCGCCATCGAATCCACCTTTTGCGCATGCGTAGGTCTGGACTTACTAAATTATTATTGTTCGGTTTCATTAGTCAGCCCCGAAAAAGCGTAAAAACTGAAAAACGAAAAGCCCAAGCCCAAGCCCCTCGTCGCATACGAAATTGCGCAGCTGTGCATAGTTTTCAAATCAGAGTCAGAGTCGAAGTCAAATACAGAAACTGAAACTGAGACTGAGACAGAGACTGTGGCGACTGTGTGACAGTCGTAGATATGGCCAAGTCAAATGGATTACCTTTATCTTTGATTCCCCATACACGGCACAGCACACACAACACACACTCCCCCGAAACCAACAATTGGAGCACTCTGCATTTAGCATTTATGTACTGTCTATGTACTATATGTGTTCAGTGCTCAGTGCTCAACTTTCTTGAGCACACCCTGAAAACATGGCTGACAAGTTCATTACTCCGCTCGATTCTATCCATCCATCCACAATTGCCTCAAAGTTTTGCGGGCTCTGCTGCTGCTAACTGCCATATATGGCCCCCCCTCCACCAATTGTTATTGTCTTTATGCCATTCGTAGAATGAAAATTGGTTTGTCACTCGACTTGTTAAATGAGTTCACAACATATAGACGACGAGTGTAGGAACAGCAAGGCATACAAGCAAAACAGCGATCATAAAATCGCTTTGTGGCGTGCCTTGAATAGGTGCTTATTTTTATTTTAGAGCAAATTATGTAATTTTAAAGGAAGTAAAGAGAGGAGAGGTTCTATCAATTATAGCCTAAATATGTCCTGGGAATTTGAGGGGTTTAAGAAATACATATTTATCAAATTGTGTGTTAAATTGTATTTTGTAAGGGTTTCTACAAACAGAGATTCCATCATTAGAATCTTGAAATAATTCTCTTATACAGTTATTTTTAATCTTTCTAGCAAGAAATGTAAGCTATCTTCAAGTGCTTTTTTACTTTAAAAGTTCTTTATTTTAAACCTGTAAAGAACTGAATATATCCCAAAAATATAAGTACCAGTAACCTGAGGCTTGATGTGGGCTACAAAGCTCAGCTGCCAATGTGCCGGATTTGATTGTTATTATTATTATTTATAACTCTCTAAGCAGGGCCCACAAAAAATCAAGAAAAAAAGAAAAGAAAACAATTCTAAGCAGCCAAAGGCAGCAGTTCAGTTGAGTTCAGTTTCAGTTTAGAGTTTGGGGGCATTTTTTTGGTTTAGTCATTTTCCAAAAATTCATTTGAATATCGAAATTGTCTAAGTATCCATATGTGCTGCTGTCGAGTGTGTGCGCGTAGTGAGTATGAGTATGAGTGTGTATCTAATTTCTATTTGTATTGGGCATTAATGCTTTCTGGCCCTCAGTTGCTGTCCCTCCCTCCCTCCCTCTCCCCAGGGCCCCTGCTCAATAAGCCGAAACAAAAAACTTCTTTATAATCGCATCAAGTCATGATTGCGCGCCCCAACTTCGAATCAACTTTGGTTCGGTCTTTTTTTTCTGTATTTTTTTTTTTTTCCTTTTAAATGTATTTTTCTGGTAAATGTTGTTGGTGTGGCACTTGAAGGCGTTCAAAATAATTTCTGGTTCCATTTAAGTTGGACTTAAAACGAAAACTGAAAACTGAAGTCTGAAAACTGAAACTCTTCAAGTAGACAACGAAGAAAGAAAGCCCTTCCCCACACTCTTCTTTGGCTCAGTACTTGTGGGTTTCTTCTGGTTTTCTTTCCTCTAATGTTATTTCGGTTTCTTATATTTTTTTGGTTGTGAGTTTTTGGCATTAATTGTTCCCTGAACCGAATCTAAGATTGATTGAACGAGTTGAACGAACCGAAAGAGAGAGAATCGGCATCGTCTGGCCATGTAAATTATGGCACTGTGATTACCATTAGGGGAGAATGCGAATGAGAAGCGACACGAACCATTTAGAATGATTTGTGATCAGCCCGATCTGCTGCTTCATATATATATCAACCAATCCAATGGCTTTATACTATATATACGTATATATATATCTGTGATAGCCACGCCCAAAAGACGGCTAAAGACACCAAGTAGCCGACGCCTTGTCATGTCGCAATGCGCAATAATAATTACAAATGATCGGATGTCAATTTTTATGGCGATATTATTTTACAGCCTGGCCGGCGGCCAGCGGCCGATGCTTGCTGAAGTTTCTTAAACAAATGAAATTTATTGTTAACGGTTAGTGACCCGAATTACACGTATCGCTTATTTATATCTGCCATGGATGTGGCATGTATCTCAGTTCGACTTGGCCCCCTAAGCGTTTTAATTGCCAACGAGCCACACTCAGTCAGTGACTGACTGACTGACGACCGCCTACAACTACCACAAAAGCTTCCAGCTTCTCCAGCTTCCAAGCTCCCAGCTTCGAGGCGGCGATAATGTATCTTTGTATCTGATCTTAATGTGCTCAGCACTGAAAGCAACAAAAACCACATCAGCCTTAATAAGTACTTGCTATATAGTCGCCGCTGGGCTCTGCTGAATTGATCAAATGAAACGAACACTCGTTTCATTATAGGAATCTAACTGGAGGCTATATGCCCATTCAATTGCTTTGAATATGCAAGGAATTTCTAGAGTTGGAGATGGGAGAAAGTCGAGAATTTAATGGAGAGGAAATTTATCTTAAAAGAATGAGAGTTCTTTCTTATTTGAATTTCTTCTAAATTAAAAATGTAACAAAAGATTAATCTTGGCTTTTGCTTGAAAAGAAATCTTGTCATTGAAAGGTTAATTAAGTTAAGTTAAAGAAACTTATTAACTGAAATTTAAAGTTAACTTCTTGGCTAAAAATGTCGTTTATAAAATAATAGAAGGTTTAAATACATTTTTAAAATATTTATAAACAAACTTAAGGCTTGAAAAAATATACACAAACTTTACAATACATTTTTTATTTAGTAAACAGAATTTACTAAAAATAAAGGGGCTTAAAAAATCAGTTAAACTTGGATTTTGCATGAAAAGAAATCTTGTTATCTTCTTAAAATGAAAATCGTATCTAAAAATACTTCCTTAAAGATTTTAGCTTTCATTTTAATTTAATTTTAATTTCCTTTATTTTTAACTTTAAGCCAGACACTCTAGAATTCCTCTTAAAAAAGTGTCCAAAAAAGTCAAGCAATTGCCCTGCTAATTCTTGCTTTTCAAAATAATTTTGCATTTGGCATTTGAGTTATGCCGCGGCATTAATTCCCTCCAGGGAACATGAATGTTATTCATTCTGGCAAATGAAAAAGTGGCCACGCACATTACTTGCAACGCCACTGTCAGGCCTCAGATATATATGTGTATCTCAAAGTGTGTGTCTGGGTATCTGAGTATCTCGGTATCTCAGTAACTCAGCTGCTTGTGAACTCATTGCTCACTCACGGCTGCCCCATTCCTTTTGCCCATTTGTGTGTTGACTCTTTTATGATTTGGCACGAACGAATGGCTGGACTCCTGGAAAAGGAACCCAAATCGAAACAGAGCGGAAACTGCAGTCCCTTCTGTATCATATATGTTGTAATCTCCTGACACAATTAATAAGCCATAAATATAGCCTCGATTGTGGGGGGGGCTTTACATGCACACGCATATACGTACGAGTGCAATCGCAATTTAAATGTTTGACTTGGGCTCGTTTATTCACTTATCTAAAGGCGGCTAAAGCCAAAGGAACAAATTAATTTAATTGCGCATAAAGTACAAAATTGTTTAATTATGCCAAACAAGCACACACACAGACAGACCTAGCAGACGCAACGGAAAATGTGTTAACTAATTCTGGGTAATTTAACCAAGAGCTGATAAAAAAAACGAAACCAAAACCGAAGCAAGCCGCTTGGAACGCCAAAGAGAAACGCTCCCATTTGGCATTTGTTGACGCCTTCTTTGTATAGTTTATAACTTTTTATTTTCCCCTGTATAGTTTTTCTTCGAGTCTAATTTAAGTAAATTGTCGGAAAAGAGCGGGTGTGCCCTCTTGGGTGCGTGTGAGGTTATAAAATATCTTCAGTTTAAACTTAAGCCTAAATCAAGACACCGGAAACGGAATTTCAAACGAATTAAATAGCAATTTTTAAGGGAAATTCAGCAATTTACAAACAACGATTTTTACAGTAGCCAGCCAGCCTTAACTTTAATATCTAGGTTACTTTTCCAACCAATTCGGGGCTTAACCATTAATTAGGGACACTCAGTTACCCTATTCATTTTCAATTTCGATGATTTGTTGAACAAATTTACTTAGGCATTTGATTACCCCCGTTAAGACCCAACAACAAAAACAAATACGCATTTGCAGATACAATATCTACGACTGGGTGCAGTCATGAGTATCCAAAAATAATCACCTGGTCGTGGGCCTTATCGAACTAAATAAATATTAAATTGTAATTAAAGTCATGGGGACGGGGCGACGAGTGTGTGCGTCGTGTGTGCTGTGTGTGCTGAGACAACAACAAATGTAGCTAAGACTACACATAATTTAAAGCTCTTTTGTTTATCGATGTCACACACCTTGGTATTTGTATCTGTAATTGATAAATAAGTCGAAAAGTCTTGACTGAAATTTAATTGCTAATTGCATCGTTTACTCGGCTTACCACCGTCGCACTATCTGTAAACTAAACTAAGTACCTTTGATAGATAACCTTAATTAAGTTGTCCGGCTGTCCGTGTGTCCGTCAGTTGAATTCCTTGAATTTCATGAGACACATGCAAACCCAAAGAACACAGAAAAAAAATGTCCGCAAAACTATTTTGAAAAAGAGAATAAAAAATACTCCCAAATGCACTGAAAACCGCATTATAACAACGAAAAATTTGTAGTTGTGGCGCACACCTGGACGCAGTTGGGTATCTAGATACTAGAATCTAGTCTCCCCGGCAACAACGGGCCCGAATATCCATTGATATCGAACTGTGGCCGCCTGAAGTCTTTGGCCAGTATCTGCATCTGTGCCCGAATTTTATCCCCTCCCTTCCGCTCCACATCTCTCAATTATTATGCGCAAGTGTGACGCATGAATCATACCTATATAACCCATTTAACCCATATAGCCACTGCCGTTGCCGTTTGCTTGAAAAGTCATGCGCCTTAAATTTTAATAAATTAATTTTTGCCTTCTCCTTAGTTGCCTTCGCTGGGTGACTACTTCAAGTATTGTTCGATATGCACATATATCTTATATATATATCTTAAATATGACTGGTCGGGCAATTAGCACGGGAATATAAATGTAATTGTGCTGCTGCCAGCAGCTGCCAATTTTAATTTCCAGAGGGGAATAAGGAGAAGTCAAGGTGTTTATTTTGCTTTAAATAACAAGTTATCTAAATAGTGGGTGATATATTATTAATGTGCTAATATTTCTCAATTACTAAAATTTTTTAAAGTATCTTTATGGTCTCGGATACATTTTCAGGTATTCTTCAAAGTATATTTTTACTATTAGACACATTCTTAGCGCTCTTCGAAGTATCTTTATAGTATTAGATCATTGTTTGGCATTTTTTAAGTAACGACTAACCAAAAATCAATCAAAAACTCCTTAAATATGAGTACTTAAAAGTATCTTCTTAGCAAATTCCCCCTTTAACTTGCTGATGTTCAACTGAAATTGCAATTAGGAAACCCGTCCTTAAACTCAACCCAAAGAAATCAAAGCGCAGATGCAGAGCCATCGCTTAAAATATGATGAATAGTTGGTTGCCTAATCGAATACCCAAATCAACTGTCAAGCCTCAAATTAGTCGGCAAAAAACAACCAAGATAATAAAAAAGGAAGGAAGCAAACAACAACGACAACCCAAAGTCCAGCTTAAAGTCATTTTTGGGGTGTAGTCGCAGATTTTTCTCTCCTTTGCTTTCGCCTAAAAAAAAATCAATGAGAATGAGTATTTCGAAATTCAGCATAAAAAACGCTGACGACATTTTTAATCCTAAAATCAAGAGACTAAACTCAAACCGAGGAGGAATTCCGAGTTCAGAAATCAGAATTTCAAGGTGGGGGTGTGTGTTGGGTTTTTTCTTTGTGTTAACTTCGTGATCAGTCCGAAATCTGAGATTTACCTGCGTTCGTGCGATCGCAACGCAGACTGGTATTAAAAAATATATAACATCCTCTCCTGCTCTCTGAGTGTGTAGAATCAAGATTAGGTTTTAATAATTCAAAGTGAGTCGCACATTTCCCGGGAGTGAGTGGGGGAAAAAGTATCTGAAAACTGTCGAAGTTACCCCAAAGCAGACGTGTGAGGGATTAGCAGTCGCAACGGGTGTGTGTGTGTGTCTGAGTCAAAATATCTCCGATTTACTTGAAGTAAAAACTGAAATCATGTTACTTTTATCCCCGAATCTCTTTTCCTCTTTATATTTATTTTTTCCTGACAAATTCGAAAGAAATTAAACAAGCTAAAATATATATATAGGAGGGTGTGTGGGGGTAAAGGGTGTGTGCAGTGTGTGTAGTGTGTGTGCGAGACGAAAGGAAGTGGCAGCAGTGCGCAAGCGATTTGGGCTTCTCTCGCTCTGCTCTCTTCGCATCGCATCGAGCTATTAAAATACAGAACACACCCAAAAAATATTTTAACGACCAGAAAGAAACAATCGGGGCTCAGACAGGAAGGGAGAAGGAGCGGGGAGAGGAGTCAGAGACGGCCTCTGATGATCACGGCCTCCGATGATGATGACAAAAGGCAGATCGGGGTGACAAGCGCGATTTATGCTTAAATGGTACGCGTTGATGCATAAGTTATGCCAGCCAGGAGTACCCGAGTATCTCACAGATGCTAAGATACACACACAGAACGGCAATTGGCCGGGACCAATCATTATAAAGGGTGTATCTCAGGGGGGTAATCTTCAAAGGTATCCTAAAGATATTTTGGCTGGGAGAGATGAGGCATTGCATAAGGTCTTGGGATGATCGTAAAGGTATAATTCTAAGGAGTTCTTTTTACTATATATTTTTATGTCTCAAATTTGCTCATTTTCTTTTTTTAAAAATACTTATTCTCCTAAGGGTTTTTTTTTATTAATATTCGAACAATATAATACATTATTTTATATATACTTTTTTAAAGATTTTTTTAACACTCGAGAATTGTGAGACATTTTGAAAAGAACTTTGATGTATGTTTATACTACAAGACACATTTTTAGCGATTTTTTAAGTATCTTTATAGTCTTAGATACATTCTTAGCACTTTTAAAAAGAATCTTTATTGTATTTGAGACATTCTTAGAATTCTTTGAAGTATCTTTATAGTATTAAATACATTTTTAGCATTCTTTTATGTATCTTTCTAGTATAAGATACATTCTTTACGTGCTTCTAAGTATCTATATGTTTTTAAAACCCATTTTAGTTAGTTCTACAAAGTATCTTTGAAGTGACGTTCTCCTGCGACTTCATCGGAACCTTAAACAACTTTTAGAACATTTCCTTTTCAATATCTCTATTGTCGTCAAGCACCCAAAAACCCTCTGGTAACAATTTTTAAACCACCAAATAGACCATATCCTTAGTAAATTATATTTCTTTGAACTCAAAACCCATACTTTTTACAAAACTCCAGCTCCTGCACACACCGAAATTAGCTCCAAAGGACAAATGGCCTTCGACTTGAAGTATTTTTGAGTTCTCGAGTCCATATCGCACAGCTGTCATTATTCCAATAACTGGTTGAACATACACAGCAACATATACATATGTATGTAAAGGCGGCACACACAGTCAACACTCGACAACAGCAACGCAAATAAAGAAACGCCATCAGTGCGCAGTTGTTGAAATCGCACAAAAGAGGGACGAGGCGAGGCGAGGCTCACTATAAAATGTTAATCCTATTTTATTAAGTGCACGCCATGCGAAATGCTGGAAACCCAGGCCACGACAATGAAGATCATTATGAGGATGATGACGCCGCCGCTGCCCGTCCTCGTCGTCAACCCCTTTTTTTACTTAACTCGGCTTCAGTTTTTGGTATTCTGCCAGCCCTGGCTTTTGCTCATTTTCACCACTAACCCTCTGACTACGACTCCGACTCCCCTCTATTCCTATAAAACCCTATACCTCTCAGTGTCCATATATCAGCACTGGCTAATCTGGGTATCAGGGCAACAGAAAGAAAAAATTCCTTTTAATTCCGCGAAACTTCAAACGCATTTGAAGCGGGGCAAGGAGAATGGACAGCAGTCCAAGGCGAATGTGGGCCAAGTCTAAATTCCTGGCATTTAACGAAGCCAAGCTTTGATTTTGGCTTATAAAATGGGCTAGAGAAGTCAGGATTTATATTTATGAGGTTTTGAAATGTCAACTAAATAAGGGAAATAATTTTTAGGAATTTTAAAGCAGAGATAAGGTTAATTTTTTTAAGTAGTTCATTTGAACGAGTACCCTTCAAGGGTTTTGTCTTGATTATGAGTTCAAGAATTTATTGCTGATAAATCTTTATAAATTAAACTAGATATTTCCTATTTAAGTTAAAGAATAAGTCACTTTTAACATGGTTCTAAATTAGGTTAAAGATATTGATATTATTTAGATATAAAATAGATAAAAGACAACCAAAAGTAACCCCTACTTCCCAATTGTTCTTTGCCCTAATATCCCCCAAGAGTAACTTTTCCTTAGCCTAAAATCAAACTTTAACTGAAAACTAAATTGTTTCTTGTTAAACCCCAGTTTAAAGCTTCACATTTATTTTGTTCCACATTTTCACTGGGGCGTTGCCAGTCAGCACTTCAGCTACCTGAGATGATTAATTTTTGTCTTGCGCCGATCATAATTTATGAAACAAATGCTGGAATTTCAAGGCCCATCACTCGACGGTAGGAATTATATTGATATATTTTTCGGGGGCGAAGCAGAAAATGCGTTTCCATTTCACGATTATTGTGACTAATTGCGTTTGATTGTCAATTGGTTTGCATGTTGCAGACAAATAAATTAATGGGAGAGACAGGGAGCGGGTGCGGGCCCGCATTTAAACACATGGGAAAAACGGGGAAAAGCTGGCGGTGGAAAATGCAAAGCCACGAATTCGGTGGCGTGAAAAGTTTACCCCGAAAAACTAAAATTCCTAGAGGGGGAAAAGGGGTTACAAGGCGGTCATACATGGAGGGAAAAACAAATAGAGCAGCGCCCTGAGGGTACCATCATATTTATAAGTCGATTGCTATTAATTCGTTACTTAATTGCTGCTCTTATCGAACGACCGAGAACCCAGAACCCAGTAACCGTTCTACCGTTGCGTTCTTAGTTCGGGGGAAATGTTTTGTATTTCATAGTCGCTCATTGAAAATAATTAAAATTAATTAAGACATTCTCCTCGAGGGGCGCGTGTGCGAGCGAGTGTATCTTGGGTGCATTGCCTAACCGTATCTATAAATTTAAATCATCACTAATTGAGCGACTTTCGGGTGATGCTGCCAGCGGACTTTGGCTCTCGATTCGAATTTGTTGGTTATTCATTCATACAGATATAATATATATTATATTATATATCCAAGACTAGGCCTTAACCCATCTCTGTCCGCTGACTGATTTGTCCAAAATATTCCCGTCAGCGGCAAAATATCAAAAAAATATATATGAAACACGTGCATTGATTGATTGCCCAGTTATTGTCGTCCCGCCAACTCGGTGCGGCGGGGATTAAGTCCCGAAAAGACGCCGTGTCGTGGTGGTGTTTCCCCCCATTGTGTTTGTCTGCGTGAGTTTTCCCGTGTCCCAAGGAGCCGGAGATGGCCACGTGATCCGCGACGCGTGTGTGGCCCGCCCTGAGCGAGAGCGTGAAATCCCATTTGAAACTTTTGTATTTAGTTTTAAATTATTAACAGTCAAGTACATATGATAGATTATGTTTTGAAAAGGGCATTTGGCAATGGTTTGTTAATGAAGGGTATTGTAATGCACTTAAGTGAACATTTTTAAAAGGAAAGCATTTACAAAAGTATATTTTAAAGAGGTTTCAGACATTAATCATGATAATAATATGTTGGAAAAGTTTTTACAATAAACTTATGATATTTCAGAGAGAGAAGAAAATTCTGAAGGCAAATAATATATCGATATTGTAACGATATTTAACTCAAAAGTCGATGTTTAAATATTCGATATATGATACATACATCGATATTCTCCTTGACATCAAAAATTTCAAGAAAAAACAGTCTAAACTTAGCCTAAACTATCATTCTTGGAAATTATACAGAAGTCATCAAAATATTCGTTTTAAATATGTGTTCAATATAATCGATTAAAGATATATTTTTTGTTCGATATGTTGATCGATTATTTCAATAAATCCATATTTTAAGGTTAAATTTGATATTTGACATTACAAAAGTCGTTAAATCAAGATTTATAAAGTTATTTCTCTCGTTCTTCTCCAAGTTAACCTCCGAATTCACTCAAAAAGCCGAGACTCACACTGCCATCTCTGTGAGAGCCGCTAAAGGATGTCGATAGATGAAATAAGAAGCAAAAGGCAGAAGGCATAAAGCATAAACCGGCATCATCAACACGAGCATAACGCATAAGGTGACTCAACCTGGACCGGCTGTGGCTGTCGCCTGATTGACTGACTGACTGACTGACTGAGTGATTGAATGAGGAATTGACTGATGGACAGACCCAACGAACAGATGGACATGCATTGTGTTCGAGACACTTTTCTTACACTTGCATTAATTTTCCGCGTTGTGGAAACCAAGGAAAACTATGCGATGTGAGTGATGGAACGAATTTGCATTCGACATTTGATGCGCTCACAATCGGAGATGGAAACAAAAGCCGCCGAGCAGCGCAGCCTTAAAATCAATATGGAGAAATTCTTTAGCCATTAGCATAAACAATTCGATCGACAACATACACAGCACACAGCCTTTCAGCAATGGACTTTATTTGTTTTTAAGGGAAAAACCGCCATCGGAGTGTGTCCGATAAATATACTAATTGTTTATTTCATTTTCAGGCGTTTTTTGTTCAATATTTATAAGACAAGAAACCATAAATAAGACAACTTATTTTCCATTGCCAAATGGATTCATATTTATATACATTTATTATATGTATAGGGAAGGGGAGACGGAAAGATTTGAATTCCAAATTGAAATTTTTATGGCACTTGGAAATTAAGTAGTCACACACACACACCATGTCAGAATGAGAATCAGATCAAATCCCATTCCAGATGGTGAAAATGAGCTATAGAAGAAGTTCCCTTAGACCTCCTCCCCAGCCTCAGAGATACTCCGCTCACATGTGTAGCTTTTGTGGGCATTAAAAATAAATTCAAATAATTGCCATTTCAATAGACAGCCAATGAAGAGGAGGTGGTGGAGGGACTGGCAGCTGACAAAGCTCTAAAAGTGCTTCGAACATTCGGTATTCCAGATTAACTGAATTGTACGGAGAGCTGACAATGTTTGCCAATAAATGGAAAGTTTATTACAGGAACAAGATAAAGATTTAATGGGGGGAAAACGGCAACATTATGGGGGTTTTGATGAAAGATACAAATGTATCTATAACCTATAGATATATGAACGCATGTTTAGGGGTTAGGTTTTAAATATTTATCACAAAGTAAAGAGTAAACCTTAAATATATCTTTAAATAAAAGTTACTTTAAGCTTTAAAATATATTAAAAAACACATTTTTGCTTAAGAAAATATCAACAAATTTATTGAAAAGAATAAATTCGAACTGAAAAGTTTATAGATTTAATAATAAAAAAAGAAATGTATTTCTTTTATTCAATTTAATATACAAAGTACATATATTCCTTAGATATTATACACACAACTAATTCCTTGCATATAACACATCCCCCGGTAAAAACTGTCAATTAAATTATTCTCGTTTACAAATTACCATTCATTTTAGTAGCCCATAAACCATTTTCGAACACATGTATTCCTTCACAGATTTTTATATTTCCCGAGGAAAGCAGCAACAGTTCAAAAAGTAGCAAAGAAGCCTTATATTTGGCATCAAATTAATAAGGAGATTTTTGGTATGGAAGAACATGCTCCAAATGTGTGTAAATATTCCTCATTACAGCCACTTTTTGGCCAATTACGATTATGCCTCGCATTATGGCCAGATATATATATATATGTTAATGCATATATTCCACGATTATCGGCCACGAGTCTTGGGGAGCATGTGTTTGTAAGAGTGGCAATTAATAAAAACAAATGTGGTTGTTTCATCTCCACACACACTCCTCCTTTTGAGTGGAAACATATCGTCCAACATTCTCGCCCGACTTTTCAATGGAAAATAGGGGGGAAAACAGCCAAAAAGGAAGGGCGGAAAATATCGAAAAATACGAATATGATTTGTGTAAAAGTTTCGACGCTCGCTTTGGCTGTGATTAAGCACTCGAAAAAGTGTAATTGCAGCGATATTTGTGTACATATATGTGTATATGTGGGCACTTAAAAATAGCAGCCCCCGACTAAGACCATAACTAAGGCCCATATGGATCTGAACGATCGCAGAGCCAGCAGAGCCAGCAGAAGCCACTGGCAGCTGGCGTTGAATATTCCGAACGGAACGACGACGACGAATGCTTATAGTCAATTTTTGAATTATTGTGAATCGTTTTTCGCTTTCGTTGTTCTCTAATTATAACAACATCATAATCATAATCGCAATCATAATTTCATATTTGGCTGACTCTTCGCATTTTGTGGCGTTCTTAATGTGCCAAAAGTTTATTTGTATCCCCGCCAGGCACAGATACAGATACAAATGTATCTCGCATATGGCAGCAGCATTTTCATTTCCATATTTCTCAAAAGCACAAACACCACTATATGCTGCTTGCTTCATTTTTCTTTTCAAATCTTGCATTTATTGCGATTAATTTGAAAAATGAAAAATTCGGTATAATTTGAGAAATGCGTTTGCGAAATATTGTTGACAGCAGAGAGTGGAGAGAAATGTATAGTTTCTCTCTTTTGGTTTGGTGATATAATGGGTCTCTCTAGGCTTATCGTTATTTTATTTTAAACTTCCTCTAGAAATAGGGAATGTTTTTTTTTGTACAAATTAGACTTGCTAGGCGCACAGAGTGATTAGAAAATTCTGCTGAGAACAGTTTAAAGTTTTGATAACATTAACGGAAGATATATCCGGTGTTTAGAAAAGTTTGAGTTTTATTTTGAGTAGTTTTATTTAAAAATTCATACCTTAGATATAATTAATAAGTTTTACACTCTTAATATTTCTCTTTTCTGAAGTTTTGCGGAAGCTTCAAATATTTAAGAACCTTTATCAGTCAAGACCTTCATTTATGTTTCCTTGCCTTATTTGTGCTTTAGAATTTATCAATAAATACATTTCCTTTTATTCCCTGTTTCTTAATCTCAAATCCCAGTTAAAATCTCCAGGGAATAGGTCCCCAGATCCCTAGGGATAAAGAAATATGCGCTTTTGCGATAAACCCCAAAGAACCTCAACGAGTTTCCTTGGAACCAACTTGTACATACTTGTATCTGGCCAGATTCTCCAGTTTTGGAAACGGAAGTGAGCTACGTCAATCGTAGTTCCTCGCCTGGCTTAATTGTATTATTGTTCATATATTGCTTTATGGCAGGCACAGAGCAAATAAATCGCGAAATCGCACAAATCAGAGCCGCCTTTTATGGGTGCAGCGCAAATGCTTAGCGCTTAAGTTAAGCGAATCAGCCAGCAGCGGCTGCGCCGGAAATTATAGAAATTACCGATGCCAATAATATTGAGCAGAAATTAATATGCAAGCGAAGAGAGATTAAGCTAAATTTATATGTACGTCGCAGCGTCGAGTGCGTGCCAAATAAAAAGTATATTTGCGATTCTAAATCGGAATACAAGTATCTAGCATACATACATATATCTCTCCATTGGTGTATCTCATTTTATTTGCAATCTAACCTATACACACACTTATAGACACACTCAACATTGGCACTAAAAAGATACCAAGACAAGACCTAATGACTAAGACTAAGGAGTGTCAGCCGCAAGTCGCACAAACTTGGCTAATAAAGTGGAAATTAGTGAGAAGGTAAGGTAAGGTAAGCTGATTCATATCGCTTATGAAAATACTATTACGTTTTCTGGCCATATAAAGCCACAAATATTACAGATTTTTTTTAACAGCTTATCGCGGCTAGATATTGTTTGTTATTTACCTACTAATGAATTAGTCAGTCAGAAAAAATTCAGTGTTAATTGAAGGTGTCTTACTTGAAAATAGCGAGTAATTCTTGTGTAAATATGGAGCAATTATTATGATTCTTTGATTTCTGCGTTATCAGTGGGGTGTATTTTTGCTGTTAACTAACAACTTGAGTGGGAAAAGCCCCCATTAGTTCGTGATTTTAATTGAAAACTAAAGAACTATACTATTTCCGTGAGTTAAAGGGATGTTTCTTCTTTTCTATTAAAAATTATATTTTTTAAAGGACTTGACAACACTTTCCTAGCTTCATTTTATTTAAATCTTTATAAAAATCAAAGTTTTATACTTCTTCATGTTACTAAATGTTCTTATCTTTTAAGTTAGAAAACCCTTTTAAGTAATTACAAATACTTTCAAGCTTTAGTCTCAGATTTGATTTATATTTACCATTTTGATTGTCTGTTTTGTTGCGTTTATTTTTGTACAGAAGTATCCTGCCTGCGGAAAGTTGTCTCTGTTTGTTTTGTTGATAATCCCAGAAAGGCAAATGTTTTAAAAGTTGTTTATGTTTGTTTTTTAGTTTATTTTCTTGACACACATGGGTAAATTGGTTTTTATTTTGTATTCTTCGCTCACTCAAAATCACGCACACACGATTTTATAGTGTATTAAAATCCAATATTAGAGGTTTCATTGGGAATATATAGTGGAAATAAACGCCGGAGGAAATCCAAAAGACGTTGGAATTTTTATTTAATTTTTGTTTGCCGCTTCTCGCGTTCGCACTGCTGCACGTTTAGTCTGCTGCACGTTTAGTTTCTGACTAAGGGCGGGCAATTCAAAATTTTTGTAAATTCATCGCCGCTGCTGCTTCACAAACACAAACAAAAGCAAACACACAACAAAAACCAAAAACTAATAAAATCAATTACAAACGCACACACACACCGAAAGATAGCGCGAGCCGAAGAACAGCCGAAGGCGCTCGCTTCTCGTGCTCGGCTTCGTATGAGTTATGAGAGAGTAATTCAAGTGCGCTCGGGTCTCTCTCTTCGGGGTTTCCCTCTGTGTGTGTATGGGTGTGTGTGAATGTGGGCCAAAAGTAATGACAATTGAAATGTGGCTCTCTCTCTCTGGGTTTCTCGCTCACTCTCTGGGAAATGAGTGGGTGTTTGCACAAGGCTGTGTGTCTGTGTGCGTGCTGCCAAATGAGCCAAGCAAAACAAAAAGGCAAAAATGCGGCTACAACAACAGCAAATACAGCAACAGTGCGGTCTCCTCAAAAAATAAAATCAAATAAAAGAAATTCTGAATTATTTGCCAGCCCAGCAAAAGACGCTTGAAAATGTAATTGCTTATTCCAGAAAACTTGTGGAAAAGGATAAGTCTTGCAGCTATATAGCAGAATCGGGGCTGTTTATTTTGAATTTCTTCCCTAATTTATATATTACCGAAATTCCTTCGAATATTTATAACTTATCAATACTTTATATTTGTTTCGATTTCTATTAATAATTTTTTATGTTTTCTTGTAAAAATCTCAGATAAATCTGTTTAAAATATCAGAAAAATTTAAGTTATAAATCGTAGAAAATACGTTTTAATCTGAGGTTTTAATACAAAAGTCCTAACAGTTTAGAAATCTCCTAGAAAGGCGTCGAAAACTATGCTACAAAATCTCAGTTGCACCGGAAATAAAAATTACACGGAAATCGGCGTCCGAAATATTTTATTGCATACTTTTGGAAACATTTTAAGAGATTTTAAAAAGCCTACGATTATGATTATAAAGATTACCCGGAAGTTTAAAAAACAAAACCCAGAAATATTTTAATTTTTTTTCTCTCAAAATTAAGGTAATATCTCAAAACTCGTTTCAAGATTCCTTTTCAGAAAAAAACCCAAGGTTAGTGCAGCTGCATGGCATAATTTTTGGGTGTTCCCAGCGAACCTCCCCCTTTTTTCGCTAATTTTACTTATTTTTTATTCCTTCGCTTATTGCTCAAATTTCACAGCAAACGAATGAATCGAATCGAAACGAAACGCAACGATATAAAACGAACCCTCATGTCAACGACCGTTATTACAGTTACCATCATCATCATTGCAGGACCAACCCGTCCCATCCCAGTCCCGCTCCGACCCAAACCGAACTGAACCGTCAGTAATTACACAGAAAAGTTCCATATCGCATATACATAAGCCGCAGGAGCAGCGCATAAATCGCAATTAATCAAGTGCAAGCCAATGCCGCTTAAACTCCACAGCTCTCGCACCCTGGAACACTCGTGGAACTGGGAAATAGCAATAGCAACCCTCCTAAAAACCTAAACCCTAAAAGCAAACCCAAACCCAATTTCAATTCCAATCCAAATCCCAACAAGTTCAAAAACTCGCTGCCTCTCGCTTGCTCTCGCTCAGCTGGCAATTACCATCGGGCCACCCATCCTGCTCGCACTTACTGTGCCAGCAGCAAGCGGCTGCTACTAAAAATGTAATCATTATGCTTTATCGTGATAATCAGCAAAGGCAGCAGCTATAGCAGCAGCAGTCGCACTGGAAATCGCAGTTAGGAGCAAAGTTTTTATACCCGTTATGAATAAAGGGTGTCGCCGGGTATATTCCCGATTCTATATCCATTTCGAGTGAGTGACAGGAGGCAAAAGGATTATGCGGGAAAGGTGAAGAGAGATAGTTGAGATAATGGTGGGAAATGTGAATATTTTTAATGTATCTAAGGGTTCTCTAGAGTGATGGGAATAGGGTACATTTCTTTATCTTTTAATTTATTTTTTAATTTTTCTACAAAGTATGTAAGAGGTAGTGAGTCCTTTTTGGGACTTTCTGCTTGTGTCAGAATAAAGCTTAAGAACCTTTTCGAAGTCGAATCCAGATTCAAATAATAACTTAACTCTTTATATTTAGTCATATCCTACCAAGTATCTGATCCTTTTTTAATCATTAAAAAAAGTTCTTTAAGCTTTCTTCCCCAATATAAGTCCGCACTGAACCTCCTTATCCACATTAATGGGTATCAATAAGCTTGCTAAATTGATGCCGCTCTCGTCCTTACTTCCACTTGTTTTCCCAGGACGAAATCACAGCTAGTATATAACAAAGGAAAAACCCCAACGCAAATAACCATTCGTACTAGCCGGTGGTCGAGGGGAGTACGAGGAGTGGAGGTAGAGTTCAGGCATATCCAACTGGCAAACAAACAAACTAAATTACAACAATTCCAAAAATTTATAATTGTGCTCGGCTAACACACACAAACACACACACAGAGAGGAGGAACCACCACCCAAGTCACCACCCCGTGATAAACCCCCCGACCATTCGCAATAATCATCATTGGCATCGGCATCATCATCATCTCGGGGTTTTTTGCCTTCTCGCCTTACAATTCGTCATGAAGGGAAGGGAGAAAGGAGCGAGAACTAACAAAAACAAAAAGCAAAAGCAAAGGCAATGGCAATGGCACACACACACACACACACAACATACAAAAAAAGGCAGTTAAGTTAAAATGTACTTAGAGTTTAAGCGTAACCCCGAAATCCCAACCGAACCCGAAACGAGATTGTGTGTTTTAAGCGTTTTAGTTACAGCCCAAGCCCAAGCCACCCCTCTCGCTCTAGCTTCCAGTCGCCTTTCTTGTAACCTCGCTTTCTTCTCTTTCTCTTTCTTTTGCCCCCTTTGCCAGCCTGCTCGCTCTTTTGTTGCTGCAAAGTCAGCCATCTTGTGCGGCGTTATTAAATTTTATACAAATACTAAAAATGAAATCAAAATTTTCTTATTACAATGACTATTTTGAGACCATCCCCTGGCAACGTTGTCCTTCGTCCTTCATCCTTCTGCCTCCGCCGCCTGCTGTCCTTTTCTTTTTCTTTTCTTTTCTGTTCTCGGCTCTCTTATCCAACTTCTGCTTCTTCTCCAACAGCTGTGCTTTGAGTTGCTTCGGTCTCCTTTGATGGAGAGGGAAAGAGGTGCGTGGCAAGCTTTTGGCTATACCCTAGCATTAGGGAGTTTTTTGACTTTATACTAAGGAATGGGTTTCTTAAGTTTTCTTATTCAATAAATGTCTTTTTTGCCACAAAAGATATGATATTAATGCAGAAAAATATGTAGAAGTGGGTACAACGTCTCACGAACCTCGTATTTTATTTTGATGTAAAACTTCTCCCTCTATGATATAATACAACTTAAATTTACTTTTAATTATTTCTTGTACTTTAATCTATTAAAAAACGTTGTTATTTTCAATATAATAAAAATATAAACCCCATTTAATTATTACTTGTACTTTAATCATTTTATAGAGCATAAACTCATTCGTTGTTTGGGAATTTAAAAATCAAATCCATAGCTTCAGCTCCTCCTGGCTCGAATTATAAGCATTTTCTGGACTCGGTGTGTGTGTGCGTTGGGTAGAAATGAAATCGTACTTATGCCACTACTTATCGACTGCATTCATTGTTGGCTCTACGTAAAAGTTTTCAGTTTTTGGCTGTTGACCCCACTGCCTGCCCAGACCACCGCCCTATACCTTGTCCACTATTATATTCACCCCCTTCAATTGTAGAAACTTTCCCTTGGCTTGGAAATCCTGTAAATGTCTAGAGGAAAAATCCATAAAAATCAATTAGAAAATTTTCGTTGCAGGACAAATACAACTACGAAAATAAAAATAAAACTATGATGAAGAGAAGGAGAAAGCAAATCAGAGTCTGTCGGCAGAAATATTTTACGACTTCCTGTGGGCAACTAAATAAATTTGAAAATTTTTTGATTCTACCTTTTTGAGCTACCTGAGCGTACTTAAAATTTAAATTAAACACTGTCAAGGTTGTGGCCTAAACAAATCTTGTCCGATAAGCCAGAGAAAACATCGGGGGAAAAGAAAGAAAAATTCCTAAGATACGATAGGATAGCAGCTATGAAGGACAAGTGGTGATGAATAATACCAATCACGTACTCGGACGGACAGGGGACGGGGCCCACCTTCGTGGCCTAATCAAAAGAGTATTGTAAACTAAGCCAAAGACAAGACAAGACGGGAATTCCAATTCTGAAAGGATCGTCAAAGATCGTTCGTCAGGCAGCGGAGAACTCAGAACTCAGACTCAAAATGCGTAATCTCACACACCAAAAATGCTGCAGAGCACAAGAACAACAAATTAAGTGCCGGCACACACATATGTACACTCACCTACACCCCACCTTCGCAGGTCTATCTACATAAATCTATGGAATGAAAACATTTTTCATGCTTCCAAGATAGAGGGAAATGCACTGGGAAAATAAATACTAAACGTCATAAAAATCATGAGGTTTTACTGAATATAAAGATTAATACACTGAGGAAATGAAGAAATATTTTTAAGAATTGTTTATGAATGCCAAAAACAATTTCATTGAAAGATTTGACTAATTGGCTTAATTTCGAAATTGTTAATCTATTTTTATCTGAATAAAATCTATATTTACTTCATGCTAAATAATGTTTTCCTAATACAATGTAACCTCTAATCTCAATACCCATTTCAGGATCTCAATATTTTCCCAATTAACGCTAGATTTCTCTCCGTGCAGAGTCACTGAGAGTGATCCATTGGGAGACAATTAGTCGAGCTGAGACAGGCTTCCATCTCGCATCAACCGACCGACCGACCGACGACGACGACGAGTCCCTCCATGAACCCCTCCCGAAACCCTTGGATATTCTGCGTTAAAAGGTCAAGCCGACTTCTTTGATATTGAAGAATTGATCTATGGTCCCTCTCCTGGCATCCCACTCGCACTCGCACTCGGTGCGTGCATTTTATACGCTTCGTTCTTAGTGCGATATTCCTTTTATTTCTTCGTTGTTCCTCTCCTTCTTGTGCTTCGTTTTTAGTGAGTTGCTTCGTCAAAATGATTGATTTGTAGGTGATGAATTACAACAACATCGGGAGTATCCGAGAGGCATGCTAAGGTCGGGTTGGGTTAGTTAAGAGACCGACAGAGAGATGGATATATGGGATAGCCGGATGGATGTGTGAGAAAGGTATGGGACATAGTGAGGATTAAATACGAAATTTTCCATTTAAAAATATCTCTCATTGTTCGCATTCGTTTTTTGTTTGGTTTTTCTTTTTTTTTTTTGTTCTCTGATGCTCTTCGTTTGCTCATTTCTTTTTTGGTGGAGGCTTAAAACGTTTTCCATAGATATATCTGATATCGGGATTTAGGGAAAATTAATTATTGTAGCTTGGTAGACAATGACAATGTGGGAGAGTCACTGGCAAGGGACGACGACGAATGCCTGTCATTTAGTTGACGAAATTCTGGGCAGGGCTAAAAGGACTTTTTTCGAAAAAAACCGGGGATCTTTTAGTGAGATAACCAAGAAATCCCATTAAGTATGAACAGTTTTTCTTTCTTTCTAAGCATTTCCTGGCTTTATTATATCAGATGGAGTACATAAGGTATGATTTAAAGGCAATGATGATATGGTAATACTACAAACAGGGTTTATATTTTAAGGAATAAAACCCTATTTAAGTCATCTATAAAATATTATTCAGATTATTATGCAGAATACATTTATTCACTGAATTATTTTTTTTATTCAATTTATTCATTGAATATTACGCTCAGATATAGGGTGAATTAAATTGTTAACTATAGAGAGGCAACCCCGTCATTAGGGTTTCAAATTTTCTATCCATTCAAAAAACCTTTTCAAAACTTGTTCCTGTCAAGTATTTAATTTAAACTTAGGCACATGCCTTGATATTGAATTTCCACTTGCAGGATATACATCCATACCACTCCCATTGAGTTTCAATTGTTTTGTGTGACGAACTTTGAACTATCGTGTGAGAGAGTTCACCCCTCTCTCATCACGTCCAATCATTCCAGTTCAACAAATCCATTCAGCACTCTTCCCCAGACTTTATAGGCATTACCTCCCACCCGATAATACCCAACTGGTCGCGGACTAATTCGCACATCTTTTGGCAGTTTAATGCATCATTTTCAGATCTTAGCCCTTTCCAAAAATAAAAGTGCCAAGTGCCAGTGGAAAAGTATGTGTAGCAACCCTTGAAGGGTGCAAGTACTTCGCGGTTCAGAGTCGGGGAAATTGATGGAAATGTTGTAAGCCATAAGACAATGGCTTTGATTTCTATATATATACATACATATATAGTATAGTATATATAAAGAAAGGGGCGGTGGCCCGTTCGTTAATAAAAATCTAAGGGCCAAACGCAAATGGTTTTAATGGTAATCAAGAATTTTTGAGACCATTAATACAGTTACAGAGCGAGCCATAAATATACAAATTTACACACAGAAGTGTGCATGGAAATGGATTTGAATACATTTTGATTATTGCCCTGGTTATTCCTTCCCCCATCACCAACATCATCATCATCATCCATCGTAGTCATCATCATCATCATCAGCTATCCATTCTGTTTCGTATCTCAGGGCAAATATCTCAACTTTGTATCTGTATCTGGGCTTTGTTCGCGCAACCCTGCAACTAAAATGTATCTCGGCAAGCGCTGTTGTGTTGTGTCACTTTTTTCTCCTTCAGCTTCTTGGCTAAATATGTAAATACATTTGCCTAACTTTAGAGCCGAGCTCTCGGCGTCTGTGAAATGTGATTTGGCAATCTTTCAACAAAAGGGGGAAAATTGAAATACGCTTTCAACGCCAATGCGATTTGAATTACAAATGCCGAGCGCAAGTACAGTTCCCGCCCGACCAGATGCGTAGATACTTTTCATAACTACTGACTCACCACCACCACCACCACCCACTTTTCACAAACTGACTCGAAAATATTGTCACTGGCAGGCGGCAGAGATTTAAAGTTCCTTAATAATAGTTGTTGCATCCCCCCCTGGATTTATGATCCTTTGAGGGTTGCTGCAGCGGCAGCCTCAAAACTGTGAGATTGCATTATTAGTCCAAAAATTCAGGGGGGAGAGGGACACCTGTTCAAATGGTAATTCAATCTCTCCCTTGTCTAAAATAGAAACTGAGACACACTCCGAGGCCTTATGGATTGTACGCATCACTCGCATCTATAATCTGCAAACAAAAGGACTAAGGACGAGGCAGCTGCGCAGTTTTTGGCAAAGCAAAGTCAAAGGAAGGCGCAAAACTAGTTCCAGAAACTACGCATATAAGCCAGCAGATGGAAAGAGGAGCAACAATGAAGCATTTTTGGCTTTTCAGGACCAAGGACCAAGGAGATTTTCAATTACGTTTTAGGAGGACACTGAAAGAAATGATTTTGTAGTGAATATATCAAAAAATGTGGGTAATACGAGTCATACATATGTACTTATTATATTAGTTATTTGCAAAGCTCAGAGGGAGTGGCAAAAGTGCTTCGATACCGCGATCTTGAGTTTACAACAACAAATCATGTGCGTTTTCCGACGCACATGGATATAATTTACTTGCATATTCTCTCTGGTTCTTAGTTGTTTGGTGTTCTTCCTAAAGTAATATAATTATTGATAAGAAATGTTGAACGAACCCTTAAACTTAGAACAATTTCTTAAATAAAGAACCAAGTTTTGCTTTCAAATCTTTTCCTATATATTATATTTTTTCCTCAAGCCACCCTAATTTATTTTCTGTGCACGTTTATCCTAAGACATGGATCAGCCGTTAACTGAGAAATGGAGTAGATTCTTCCTTCACCTAAACACTCTCATTATATTCATTCCTCCGCCCTATTTCCAAACTTCTATACGTGGTATTCCTGTTTCTATCAGCAAAACAAGAGGAAACCATAAACCATTAGCATGAAAAAAAGGATAACGTGTTTCTTTTGTTATCTCTCTCTCCCTAGTCAGTCGTTCAGACTCAATGTCTGTTTGTGTTTGCACAAGACGCAAAAATTTTTACCAGGAACATGTAGAACAACAACAACACCACAACACGCACACTCACACAATAAATAAAACAAATCCAAATGGAAGTCCGCCTCAAGGTACGAATCATATTGCTCAGGTAGTCAGTCAGGGCATTGGAATATCTTTCATTTCTGTGTTTTAGGGTGTTCGCTTCAACTTTTCAGCTCTCAGATTTAGTTTCGGTCTTGGATTTTGCGTGCGATTTTATATTTCCTTCACACAGCTGGTAGTAGTACAGTTGATCACGGGATCGGAAGTGCTATTTGATAGCTAGAATAAATAATCCTCACCCTTGGGCGGCACTGAGCCCTCTTTCAAGTTAAGTGAACTGAACATCATCATATTTTTATCCTTGCCTCTTGCTCTCTGTTATTTTAGTTGTGCGTTTTGAGATTATAAAGGGAGGAATATTAAAATGTGATACGTGAGGCATTGTCCTAGTGACAGGGAAGGGAAGTTATGATTTACGTTCAGAAATAATTAAAAAACTTAATTTATTTCCTTTTGGAAAAACGTTTTTTGTTTACTTTATTGAACCCTTTCATTTAAGGTTATTGGTTATTATAACATTCACAGAGATTTATAGATCCTTAAAATACTTTCTAAAAAGAGTGAGTCTTTCCAGCATTTCCAGCTGGAAGTAAAAGCTAACGGTTGCTCTTTTGCGATATTCCTGTTCCTTTTGTTTATACTTTGCCCTACATTGCACATTATTGCCCCGCACTTCTCCGTTTGGCTTGTTTATGGTCTTGTTTCCCCTTCCATTTCCATTGGCTTCCTTTTGCATCCCAACAGCATGTGTTCCAGCTCCCTTCCAGTGTCCCTCTTACGCCAACTGTTGACATTTTACAGTTGTGGTCGGCGCACTGTTCCCTTATTTTCCTGCCTTCTTATCAGCATCAGCAAAACAAGATGAAAAGGAGATTACGAAGAAAGAAAGAGCCAGAAAGAGAGAGAGGGAAAGGGCAGTGCAATATTGTGACAGACTGCAACACCTTTGGCATCGAATTGCGAGCGGAGGACACATGCCAGGCGGCTTAATTCCATTATGTTGCATATTTAGTGGCATTTAGCTGCCGCTGTCCCATATCCGTATCCCTATCCCGATCCCTAACCTGAATTTGAACCCGGGGCCGAGTCTTGAACCTGACCTATGGCCATACATGTGTATATTTGCCTGCACATGTTACTCGCACGCACGAACGAAAGGCCAAAACAAAACAGAAACAAAAAGGCGGAGAGCAAGGACAGACTGCCGCTCACCTTTTTGCGGGAGAGCGAGTGGGAGGGGGGGAGGAAGGTAGACAGCAGCAGAGGAAGGTGGGGAATCATCATGCGGTGGCAGTGTGGGGGAGGAGGAGTGCGACCCGCTCTCTCAGCATGTGTTCGTGTTGCTTTCTTTTTTGCACTCACAGTCGCTCCTCTGCCTCTTCCACTCTCTCAATGCCTCTCAGCACGTGAGTAAATGTTGCTGTCCTTTTTTTGGAGTGTGTGTGTGTGGGATGAGACGGCGCGTGTCCGTGTGAAATTGCCTGGCGACATGTGCATGTGCGAGTGCGACTTCAACAGGTGTTGTTGCCATTTGTTGTGACGGCGGGTAATCGCTGTCTCGCTCTCTCAACCAATTCACTAAAATTCATTGATGAAACATGAAAACTATAAAAAGAGTTACAATATTAAGGTAACTGTACTTTTAAAGGATATTAATTTGTTCAGAAAATATTGTACAGAAAGTTTACTAGTTGTTCAGAAGATAATATTCCAGTATTCTTAAAGTTATAGAACTAAAAATATAAAAACAATATTTAAGAGCTAAAAGCTTTGTTAAAATCCCAGTAAAAAATTGAAAAGCTCTTAAAAACCACATCTTAAAAGACCTTAAAACCTCCAAAGGAACCCCCACAGCACTCCACTTTAAAATCAAAACAACTGGGAATATCAATTTCTTTCAGTATTTCTAGCCAGGCCCGTGCGCACGGGGGGGGTTTTGGGGGTTGTAACCCCCCCCATGGAGAATTTTTCAACATAAATTTGTATAAACAATACAGCACTTATTATATAAATGTGCAAATAACTTGACAACTCATACTTAATTGTCAGAATTGGTTTTCCAGTGCCAATATTTTGAAATATGGACAGGAATTAAAATTGAAAAAAAAATTATTTCGATATTATGTTCCACATTTGAGGTTAAAACCCCCCCCTTGGAAGATTCCTGCGCACGGGCCTGTTTCTAGCATTTCCCCCCCAAAAAAAAACATAGACTCAAATTATAAATTCATTTTTACGTCAAAGGCAAAGCGAGTACCGAACAACGAAAAGGCAACCACATCAATTTATCTCTATAGAACCTCTTATGTCTATTTCCCTTCTTTTTTTTTAACGAAAGCCAATGAAAAAGCAACAGACACAGAAATAGCCGGGGCAGCAACAACAATGAAATCAAAATGGGCGCTAGAATAATGCATAAAAAAGTCTCAACAAGTCAGACAACTTTGAGCTAAGTACACAATACATCTCCCCGCACGCAGCTGTATTTGTGTAAATATGTATTTAGATATGTATGTTTGTATGCGGGTATGTATGTTTGTATATAAGGCAAGTACCCGAATAACCAAAAGCTGAGAACTGAAGCGAAAGAGTGAAAGACAAATTGTTTTCAAACGTCGTAATCAAGAAATGATTTCTTAAAATATGCGCGTTGTCGACTTTTTGAATTCGGACCCATTACAATGGAAATGAAAGGGGAGAGAAAAAGGGGGGAGGAGAAGGAGGGATATTATGTACAGTGCTAGAAAGATCGAAGTAGGTAATACCCTAACATGCTTGTAAAATACGATTATCTTTAGTTAGTTAATATCATCTTCATTTTTCTTAGATAATTATTTCTGTAGAAGTTTTTAGTTAAAAAATTTAACATTGTTTAAATTCTGTGAATGTGTACGTTCATGTTCATGCGTCAGCAGAGGTCAGGCAGGAAACTTCACTGACTTAAGACATTTCTTTATAATTTTTTAATATTTTCCATTAATAAACCAATAAAATCCAATATAAAATCCTCCCTTAATCCCTTAAACCCGATTAAACCATAAAATACTTATTAAATTAACCTCCCAAGTTAACCTCAAGTTAGAGTATAGACAATTGTTTAAATCTCCACGGACAGGCGGAAATAAAACTCACTTAGAGATGCGATGAAGGCGAAAAACAGGAAGTGAAAGGGATGCGATGCGCTGTGCCAAAGGGATGCAAAATACTCAAAAGATAGTTTGATAAATCTCCGAACACAAGGAGACAGACCGTGCGCAGGAAAGTGAATCAGTAAAGATGAAAAGGACTTGTTTCCGTTCGCAACCTCCAGCTGGTTTTTTGAGATTTCGTCAACGCGCTTTGGTCCCATAATAATAATAAAGTACAGTTTCTGTGGTTGCAGCCCAAAGATACTTTTGTACCAATTACGAAGGAAGGGGATATCTAACTCTAATGGAAATGAATAGAACGAACACTTCCCGTATCTATCTGCCATTTGTATATATGAATTTATGATTTGATTACACCAGCTCAAGTGTCGTCGTTCGTGTATCTTTCGGATACACACAACATTTGCTAATGGCTTTTGTTTACTCGAAGCGGAATCGGAATCTGAATCTGACGAAAGGGCAGCTGGCTCCGATTCGGATTGATTGGTGTAATGTAGTGCTATATGGAAGTATATGTTGGATGTCTTCCCCTCAATTGCGGATTGCTCAAGTCGTGTCCCGTCCACTTGAGAGCTCACAAATTGTCGCATTTCAATCGCTCCGCCACTCTACTCTACTCTACCCTCACCCTGCCTCAAATCTCTCAATGCCGCCCCAAATCGATGCACGGGTTTGAGTTCCGCTCCATTGTCATATTGTATCTGGAACGTAGCCTCGGTTTTGGGTTACGCCGTTTTTCGGGTTCTGGAACTCGAACTTCGATCCCCTATCGGCGAAGTCCAGGCATAGTCATAAACTTAAGTAGACCGCCGACCCTTTTCTGTGGGAGAAAGAGAGCTGGCGGCTACTTTAAGTAGTTCGAAGGGCTCAATTAATGGAAATTATAGAACACTCATAGAATGGAATACCAAATGTCAAGATAATACCACTTGACTAACGAGAGAAAGGAACCGGAACTGCAAGTACTCGAGAGCTGGGATCAGGAAGTTTAAGGGAAATGTAATTATTAGGTAAAGTAAACTCTGAAACTATTAATTTTGCTTATTTTAAATAGAAATAAAACCATAAGTTATTTACTTAATATGTATAAAAAATTAAACTGGGATAGAAACTAGGTTTACTATAAAAATACCCATCAACTGCACCTAAAATTCGCAAGTACGAATTCAGCGTCAAAACTAATATAAAATCTTCAAATTTTTGTGGTTAATCCTTAGACAATTAAGTACTAAAGAGGTTTTTTTGGCTGATAACGGAAAGAATTTTATAAGCCAGGATAAAACGACATAATTGTATGGCGTTACACATCTTATTATTATATGGTATGTGCTGTAAGCTTGCTGTTTGTAAATTAAATTAGAAAAATATCATCTAATAAACTGATAAAGAAATTAAGTTGTATCTAAGCTTTAAATATAAAAAAAAACCATCAAATAAAACCTTAAAAAACACAGCATAAATTATGTTTAGTCGAGTTAACTAATGGAGTGAGAAGATGGCAAAAAAGTTAACAGAATATGAGCATACGGAGGCGGGGTGCGACAACATTTATTTAATGCGTCGACAAGGATTCTTCTCGAGGCAAAGCAGGAGTCGAGGCGTTGATGGTGGGCGGAATAATCGTTATAGTCGTTTTTTGCCCACAAAGGCGGGCCACCCCTTTTGTCGAGCTCAACAATTGTTTGGCATAACTTTTCCCCCCAAGGGCGAGTGGGGGAGTAGCTCTTAAATCGCCATCGAATGATTCCCTCGTCTAAGTTTAACAAATGCATAAATAACGAATAAGAAAGCACGACACTCACACAGAAAAACCCAGCCAGACTAAGTAAATTATCAAAGTTTTAGGCTCCACCCAGATGTGCTGCTGTATGGGTGTAGCACAGCATATATATCGGGTATTTCTCTATATATATTTGCTCAGCTAACTGGTTTTTGTTGCGTTAAAAGTAAACAACATTTAAATTAGCGTATAAAAATGTATTATTAATGCGAAAACATGTTTACAGAATCAACAAATAAGAACTCGGAGAGTGAGCGATAGAGCGAGAGGGACTGTGCAATTGTTTAAAACGAAAGGCAGCACAAAAAGAGCTTTGTGTAAAGATTAGGGCGGAGCCCAGCCCCAAAGAACCAAAAAACCAACGACGTCGCTCTCCACTCTCCCAAAAAAAAAAAAGAAAAAAACATTAAGCGAAATTAATAAATTAGATTCGGAATACGAAATTTCATCATGGCGTCTCAACTGACGCAGAGGAAATCGGAGAACATATGTATGATGTGTGTGTATATATTTAATTTTTGTTGATTTGTTTATATATTCTTTTTTTAGTACTGTCAACGACGAATGGCAATATTATCACGTAGCCGAGGGTGGGGGCCGAATTAACTTATTATAAATAAATCTACCTGAACACTCATGATTATTTCATGGAAATGATTAATAAATTTCAGGTAACGCCAGCAAGAGGTTTGCTGAGAAACTAGTTTGCTTTTAAAGATGATTAAGTTGCAATTGTATTTTCAACAATTTTAAATGTTCTTAAATCTCAAAAGATCATTGTCATGTTTTAAAAAACAATAAATATAAAACTAATGCATATTTTATTGGTTAAGTCCTGGATTTACTTTGTAACCAATATTTTCATAATCATTAAAGGAATATTATGATATACATATATGTAAAAGTATGAGTTAAAATAAAGAAGTATTCCCATACTGTTAAAGAGTTCACCTAAAATTCTCAAGTACGAATTCGGCCACGAATTATTATATACATATTTAAAACAAAAACCAGGCTATTTAGGTTGAAATTGGCAAGTTTTAGCGTGATTTTTTTAATAAAATTATTACCTACTAATTTATTATTTAATTATTATTGAAGTATATACACATACAAAATAACCTAAATTACTGACCAATCCTTTTCTTTAAATATTTACACCTTTAGCCTTAAGCCTTTTATTTTTAGCCCAAAAGCTGTCAAGTCTCTCTAAGCCACACTTTGGAAACTGCGCCCCCAAAAACTAGTTTCTTTATATTCATTTATTTTTGTGTAATCTTGTTGTTATTTTTGCACAAACATTTTAATTTCAAGTGACGCAGAGAGAAGCTTTAGGTTTTCCATTATTTGTCTTGACTTGTTTTGCGTTAGATTTTTGTGGCTGTGTGGCTGTGGCTGTGGCTGTGGCTTGGCACGTTTTACCAAAACCGAATGTAGCTCGCAGATACAGATACATGGATAGATGTAGCCAGACCGGACAGACATACCTTTGCCGCATACTTAACGCACTCGAGTGACAATAATTGAATTCATTATGGAGCGAGAACTGGCCAAGAAGTTGGAGAATTTGAGGGGAAAAAAAGCAAACTAGGGGGAGATAGGTCTGGGATTAACAATGCCAGGTAATTAACCCCATAGATCCACTGGCCTTGACTGTGGCTTGGATTCTTGTCTCGGAGTGTCACCAATCGTGGCAGGCTTATTCGATTTTTTACCAGTATTCTGAGTTACCATTTTTATTTGGGCTACGTGCGGGTTTTACTTATTAGCCCCCTAATTACCATATAGTCACAGCAGCAACTTCTTCTGGGCCATAAAGCTAAATACTTCTCGACTGACTTTCCTTCCCGCCTAGCTTTGCCATTATATTGGCATGATCTTCGTGCAAGTTAAGTTTATTTATTTTTCTTTTTTTTTTTTTGCAAACTAACGAACGGGGCACTCAAACCGGGAACCGAGAAAGAAAATCGTTATCAGTTGTTAAGAGAGGTCAACAAACCGTGGATAACGCCTGGCAGACCCCCTCCTGGCTCTTGCGGCTTGACTTTCTTTATCAGATAATTGAGCCAAAGGTAAGCAGAGTGCGCTAACATTACCTGTATTTTCAGAGCGTGTGTGCGACTCTGGCTCTGTGACTCAAGAGCCATAAACTTAGCACTCGGCTAACGGCAATTTCATCTACCATAAAAGCCCATTTTGCAACAGATTTGATTTCAGCGTTTTCGTGTTTTGAGTATTTGATAATGATTATGGTTTTGAGAATATATGTATATGGTTGATATTAGTATGTTTTAAGTCGATGTGTGCTTTTATCTTTATATTTATTATTAGTCATTAATTTTTTAGACCTTTCCCAATACGTCAGGTTTTAAACAAAAATTAAGGAAATTGATTGGTATTTAAACTTTTTTAAGATTCGTTAACAGCAACACAAAAAAAATGTTTAACTTGCTTTATTCCAAATTAAACTTCAAAATTAAATTATTATTACAAATTCAGCTCACAATTTTTAACAATTAACAAAGAAAATTATTAAAACATCATAACTCACCATAAAAAATATTTATCCAATTAATTTATATGCAAATTCTTCACTTTGCCTCAAATTTGTTAAGAACTTTTTGGCTTTCTTATGTTTAATTTATTTATGAGATTTGTATAAAAAAGTTTATTAAGAATTTCAGTCACGTTTATTATTTATTTAATTTGCACAGAACTCGCGCAAAAAAAATGTGCAAAACAAATAAGAAATTAAAAAACACAACAAAAAGGAAAATGACTAAAACCGCAGAAAACTAAACAAAAAATAGAGAAAAATATGCAGAAAAACGGAGAGGAGCGCCTAACCGAAGGCGTCAGAAACTGCACTGGAATTGGAAGTGGAATCGGAATCGGGGAATCGAGGAATGGAATATATGGAAACGAGCGAAAAGCTTCCCACATACATAAATAATGAGTATGCACATGCATCTACCTATACATATAAACAAATGTGCACCGATGTATGTGTGTGTGTTTGTGCATTTAAATCATAAAACTTACAAAAACTGAAAGTTAACAAAACAAATGTCTCAGCTGCAGCAGCTCCTTCCTTACTCTGCCTTTTGCTTCTCCTTTTTATCAGCTTCTCCTGCTCCACCTCCTCCGCCCCCCACCCTCCAGTTGCTCTTCTCCTTTTTCCTTTTATTTTTATTCTTCTCCTTGCAATTCTTGTTGTTGCTATTGTTGTTTGTTCTCGCATTTGAAGAAAATTTGCTGACAATTGCAAGAGAATTTTTGTTTTTATTTGGTTTTTCCCCATCTATTTTGTTTTTGCTTTCGCTTCGCGTTTCGCTTAACGGTCAAAGGAGAAGGCAAGAAGGCTTCAAAAGAGGGGAAGGTAGTCTTATTTCAATTTACAACCAAGTGACGAAGTATCACAATTCAATGTTTAAAGTTTTTATCACGTTGTGGACGTCAACAACAACAACAACAGCAGCAGCAATGACAAATGCAGCGCCACACTCAAACACATACAAATAGTACAGTGGGCACTGGCTAACATGAATATTTTACAATCCTCAATTGTAACTTGAGAATTATTAAATTAAATTACATAAAAGTGTCTGAATCTTGAGAATTAATCGGTTTACAAATTTACTTTAATTAAAGGGTAATTAAATTATTACATACATATTTTCAACCCTCTAATATAATGAATATTTTCAAATAAAGAAAAAATGATTCTGATTTCTATGATTATTTTACTAGGTCCTTCGGCACGCATCTTCGGCTCGTTTTTTCAGAATTTAAAAAAGCTCTAGTACCGCACCATTATAATTTAATGGCTAAATATTATAATTTCTATAGTTAGTTCGTCAAGTAATTCTTTGCAAGAGAAACAAATGTTTTATGCAATTTTTTAGGTTATAGGAAATATATATCCAATGTTCTTTTATAATATTTTTCGGGAAAGTGTTAGATAAACATACATAACGAACTAAAAATCTATAAACTCTACTTTCAAACTTCGAAAATGTCGTAGTAAATTTTTTGTTTCACAAAGAATTACTTGACAAATGAAAATAGGTTTTTTAGTCATAACAATTTCCTTTACCATTTCTATTTTACTATTTCCATTTACAAAAATATCTATTTAATATTATATTAACAAATGGAATAATAAAACAATATGTAAAGATTTAAAAAGCTTCATAAATTATTCGGTAACGAATTATTAAATACAAGTCATTAAAAAATAGCATTTTTCATTCACCAATTTTAGATTTGGGAATTGCAGTGAAGTTCCAGAAAGGAAATGAGGGAGACTCCACTGTACTTGGACGCTCGCTGGCTGTCCAATACACAAACAAAAACAAATGGAGCAACTGCAACCAACTGCCAGGCGACAGCCTCGGGCCAAGGGCGGCGTGTGCGGGGTGGGAGAGGAGGAGGATAAGGGGTTCCCAGCCCCCCTAACCAAGTAGCATGGAGCATGGGCAGGCAGCCGAGTATGCAAAAGCCAAAGCAAAGCCCCTTTTGCTGGCTCCCGGAGCAGCAATATGGTTAATATAGCGCGACATTTCATCCGCTGCTGCCGTTTCTAGCTGCCCGTTCGCTTAGTCAGCTTCCCTCGATTTTTCGGGAAAGGGAAAGAGTACCGGGGTACCGGGGAGGCACTAAATGTTTAGTAACCAACTGAAATAGTAGCACTCGTGTTAGTATCGGTTCATGAAAAACGAACAGCAGCAAAATAGAAGTGAAAAAATTCAAAAAAGAAAACAAAAAACAAATAAATGAAAATCATTTCGGTTTACACAGAGTTTCGCATGTAGCTACACGACTTGCACTTGGATTTGAATATGAATGTGCATACTAATCCACAGATGAGGTCAACCAAATAGGTCATAAGCGATGGCACTGATTTAAGAGTTAGGAAATATATTCTGAGCTTTGTTTTAATCTAATTTAATATCTTCAGATAAACTCATTGAAACGAGTAGTTAATGTTATTTATTATATTTTAGGAGCGGTAAAGCACATTTTTAATATTATATTACTAGCTTCTGACTTCAAATTAGTGGTCTGCATCATCACATCCGGCAGAGAATCTACAAAATGGTGCCATTCAGAGCTCTGATCTAATTGCTAATAGATTATTTTAAGGTTTTTTAAGGAGTTTTTCAAATCCATACAGTTTATTTTGAAGACATTTTTAAGATTTTTACTTTACGTATGAGTAATTTTAAAATAAAATCGAAAACTTAAACCAAAACTCAACTTCTTAAACCAAAAATGTACCAATTTATTATCCAAGACTAACTATAGATTGTAAGGTTTTGAAAAATATACAAAATTCCTTATCAGTACCCCAACCTATAACAAATTTAAGTGAGATTAAGATTTTTTATTAAAAAAAAATGTAAAAATATTAAAGACTGATTTAGATATTATCATGATTAAGTTTTAACATTCTAAAAACTAAGCATTCTATTCAATTTTTGCTCATTTCAATCTATTATAATGCCCCCAACTGTTTAGTTGCAGGGTCAGTGGCGTAGAGGGTAAAAGGGGGTTCGGGACGGGCTTAAGAGAGGAAAGTGGTAAGCAAACGACGTCAGCGTAAACTGATTACCACTGGACGGACAGACAGACAGACGAACGGACGGTCAATCTATGGAGCTAAGCTGCACTAGCGGCACGTACACAGCGCTTTTTTTTGGGGGGGCTTAAAAGCGGGAAGTAGGGGGGCTGGCATAGGAAAAACTATGGGAACCTTCGCTTCGGGAGTTAGGTTCGCCCAATGGGGGAGACAGAACGACTCGACGACAACCCAAAAGTTCCAGTTAAAACCGACCGACTCTGCACACACATACTATATATATAGGAAGTCAGTCAGAGAGCCAAGACTTCAATTACAGTCAGTCGCGCCCATGAGTTGATTGTGAAATTATAGCCAAACTAGCATAGGGTTCCCAGAACTGAGCGAAAGGGAGGGTAAGGCCCAGACCCGGAGAGCGATTACTAATTAATGGAACGTGCTAGCTTCTATAGCTTCTTTAGCTCGAATTACTATCAGCTTACACTACTCTGAGAAATTTGAATACTTTTTTCGGAAGGGGTTGCTTTGGATATACATATCAGTTCTATTGATAATTTTGCAATATTATGACAAATCGGTATATTATTTTTTAATGGGTTAATGCAATTGATTATGAAGTTGGATGGGTTCTGAATAAACTTACGATATTTTATGGCGTATTACTCATATTTCTTGGGATTAAATTTAAGAAAAACGTTCGAAAATCTTTACAAAAACTATATTTAAAGATTTTTAAGGACATTCTATATTATTTTTATTATTATTATTATTTTTTTTTTTATTTTATTTTTTTTATTATTATTATTTTTTTTTATACTTTGTATATCCTTTCCTAACAACAAAAGGTAATAAAAATATTTATTTCTTACTGTACACTAAGCTTTTAACTTTTTTAACAATTTATATTATTTCAAGAAATTTATTTAAGAATTGAAAATTGAAAATTTATAATTAAATTAACTTTTTGAGTATAAAAAATTCTATAAATAAAAACGAATCAAAACTGAATCATTTTGTAATTTTATTATGTATATTTATTAAAATAAATTTCGGCTGTTAACTGAGTTAGCAACTCTTCAGCAAAATAATAAATAAAAAACCATTACAAACCTGCATTAAAAAAAGGCATACAAAAAATCTTATAAATAATATGCACTTAGAAATGAATCAATTAAAACATATTTTTTAAAGCGTGAACAGATAAAAAAAAAGATTTAAAAATATATGTTTAATAAATTCCAATGATACATTTAAACTGCTATAGGACATACACAATTTTTCTTTCTTATAAAAAAAAAATTCTAAAAATAACAGAAAGTGAAAGATGAATCAGATATTAATTTTAAAATTTGTTTCCAAGAAATAATAAACTATAAACTAAGCACCTAAAATGTGAATCATAGCCCGTAAGCCTTTTTCTCTCATCTCCAAAGACAGTTATCTCTGTAGTTATACTAGATAATGCACATTCATAATTTACTCATCGTCATATAACAATTAATCTTATTCACTTGATGTTTTATCGCTATCAGCGGCCGGCGGATTTGTTATTGCCGAACATAGTTGGCATTCCCCGATCTCTGCGAAACTACAACTTTTAACACCCACCGCAAACTGCACGTAGTGAAATTTAGCTGCCAACTAAACCAAACATGCTGTGATCTAGAAAATGTAGTATCTTTCAGATGCACACACGCTTTTCCGCACACCCACCCACTCACACACATACATACATATATAGATACTGTCTGCTGAAAAAAGAAAAATGCACAAAAAAAAGGCGCACACATAACTTCAACTTGGCATTCCAAGTGACTTTGCACGAAAATGAACACGTGCTGCTTTTAAGCCAAAAGGACGATGAGGAGGGAGTGGCTCAAGAGGGGGAGTGCAGAGCTGAGTGGGCGGTGGGGGGAGTGCTTGGTCTCTGGCTTGCAGCCACCAAACCGCAGACAATAACAAAAAGCCAAGTTGAGTGCAGTTCGGGTGACTCACTCACTCCGCTCTCTTACCCATTGCAGCGGCTCTCTTACCAAAGAGAGAGAGTGTGGAATTGCAAGCCCACAAACTTCTAGTTGGAAGTTCCACTGTAATAATGGGAATCGAGAATGAGAATTCCAAAAGCCCGTCTTTAAGAGGGTCTTCTACTTACAAGGCCGAAATTTTGGCCTATTTTCAGAAATTAATTGTGAGAAAACTGTTAAGATAAAGGATAATGTTTTGTTGTATTACTTTTGTACATCTTTAAACTAAACACTATTTAATATTTGAAGTGTGTATAGCCAATCATTCTTTGTTTATATGGGGTCGAAGTGGGGTCTTCAAAATTTTAGGGGTCATTTTTCTGGTATCACCTGTTGGAGGGTGTAAAAATTAAACAACAAATTTAAAAAAAAAAATCGTTCTCAGAGAAGCATAGAGAATTATTTGATAACGAAGTGGGGAAAAAATTGGTTCAATTCGATGAAAATTACTGGTAGAAGCGATACCAGAAAGTTAAAAAAAAGTGATTTTCGGGAAATCGCGTTTAAAGATTGGAAAAATGGTCGAAACGTATAGAGGTGGCTATCTTTCGGGCTTCGTTTACCCATGAAGGAATGCGAATTTTTAAAAACCCTTTATATGGCATATTCCTCAGATCCTCTATATCTTGAAAATAAAAAAATATCGATTTTTAAAAATTTCGTAAGTAGAAATAGAACAACAAGTTTCCACTGTGGCATATGAGGTTTTTGGGCACGACTAAAACTTAGTTGGCCGCCTGGGACTAAGTGTTTATGTGTGCCTGTGCCTGTGGTTGTGGGTGTCTCTGCGTGTGTGTGTGTGTGTGTGTTTGTGTGCTTACATTGCGGTGGTGGTGGTGCTGCTGCGTCTGCACACAACTTTAGTGGCCCCTTCTAGACTAACTTTTAGCAAAAGTTTTAGGTTCGAAATACCTGCCACTAACTAAAACCACAGAGGCAGCGGTGGCACACAGGCACAGCCCCATACACAGAGGCAGAAGTTTCCCTCCACCACACGCATCGAACTATGAAAATCAGAAAAGTTTGCAGACGAGAAATTTCCAGCAATGCATCCGAACAATGGGGAAATGGACGCAACCCCCAGGACTTACCGCACCGCTGTTTGCCAGCGCCATTGCCATTGAAGTTGGTAGTTGGTAGCTCTGGTTTTCCTGGGAGAAGCTTGAATTTATGGCTAAATTTATCACAGAATTGTAGCAATTGCGGCAAAAACACAAAAAATAACACGGACTTTTTGGAATAACCGTAAACGAACAGCTGTCAAAGTGCGCGGGCACCCAGAGGCAGGGTTGTTTGTCAGCCCAACAGCTGATGGAGCACCAGGGCTGCATGAGATAAACCCGCTAGAATTTGAATACAACTGGAAGGGATCCGTTATATATTCCATATTTTTTACAATCCAAAATGAACTAAAACAATAATTTATGCATAAATTTTTTAAGTTTTACGCTCTTTTAGCACGCTCGACTTGTGGAACGCATTTCTGTACCCCTCCGTCCCCCCTTTGGTTATGGACACTCCCTGCCCATCTTCCGATTCCGATTCCGAGTCGTAGGACACATTTCTGGTTCTGTTGGAGTGCTCCGAGGGCTGGGCAAAATTGGTCCTATTGGCCAAGTGCTGGAACCACCCGTAACGACTCACATACTCCTCGACGCCCGGACTGATGAAATAGAGTTTGAGTGGCCGCTTGCTTCTATCCGGATGCTTCTTCACATTGGCTGCGTGCGAGATCATCAGGTCAATGGCAAAGTTGCAGTGTAGAAAGTATATGGCGGCGGCAAACATGGCCATCATCGCATTGTCCCGACTGCAATTGTAGAAGCCCACCCAGTTGGGGCCCTGGAACTCCCGCAAAGTGTTCATGTGCATGTGGGCGAACACAGTGATGAGGTGAAAGGAACCCAGGACGGCGGCGTGTGCTGCTTCATATCTCATCTTTGGTTTCTCGGCATACAAAGAACAAAGTATGGACAAGAAGCCAACAATTACGGAGCCGCCATAGGTGCCACACAGCACGAAAATGTGCGGCACACCGTTGTGCTGTTTGCAGTGCCAGTGGACGAGGCAGCAGATGAAGCTGAGTAAAAGCTCAAACAACTTGAAGAGGAACCAAACGGGCCTCTTGGAACGCAACTGCATGTTTCTCCCGCTTGAATAATTTGTAAGCTGAGGTGTAAGCTGATACAGAGATACATTTTGATATACATTCCGATCTACGGCTACTACGAAAGCTAAGGGAAAGCTACATCTACATCTAAATTACGATTCACTTCCGCCAGTACTGAGTGAAACGATGTATCTGCTCCACCAGCGCCGGCATTACGGCCGTTATGCTCACATCCAGCAGACTCTGCAAATGCTGGACAGCCTCCTCATCCGTTAAGCCCAGCTGCAGATTCTCCTCCACCTTCTTCACCGCCTTATCCGGCTCGAGGGCGATATCCGGCACGGTGGCGTCCACCATCAAAGAGAATAAATTGAGCATCACATTGGCATGGCGTCGCAGATGCAGGTACGCCGTGTAGCATTGCTTCCGGAACTCATGATGATGCTCCGAGCTAATGCCACCCATGGCCTCCACCATCTCCTTGCTCAGCTTCATGGGCGGCGGCATGGGTTTGGGATCACGGCCCAAAATGTAACCGAAATCGATGTGGAAGAGTTTGCCATTGGTGGTGAGCAGGAGATTGTCCAGATGACGATCGCCCACGCCTGCAAAAAATAAGAAATAAAAAGGGTATTCTGGGTTAGAAAGCATAAAAACTCACCCAGCAAGTAGGTAATCACACAATAGCCGGCACAACTCTTGATATAAGTGTCCATGACCTCCGCCGATATGCCATACGGTCCATTATCGCACGGATGATGCTTGCGGAAAAAGTTGTGAATGTTGCCCTCGCGTGCCAGGACCTCGGCCACCGTGCAGGAGTCGACATACTGCAGGAAACCATGCTTCGAGCTGGTGGCCAGCACTTTGTAGGGCGTCAACTTCAGGTCGAGGTTCTCGCGTCGCAGCAGCTTGTCCATCAGCGTGATCATCTGCAGGATGAGCTGATCCTGACGCAGATCATCGCCATGCTTGAAAATGGCCGCATACTCGTGCTGAGCGATCGAAGTGACAAAGGTGAGTCTGCAAAGGATTTTAAAGGGTTTCTAAAGGGTTTCTAAATGGTTTCTTTATGTTTTCCCGGGGGAACAACTCACTTGGCTGGCATTAGGGCGCTCTTGAAGAGCGACGTGCGCATGGGCACGATCTTTGTGATGTATATTTCCGGATCCAAAGGAAAAGGAATGGGCTCAAAGTTGGTAAAGTTCACCTTGAACATGTCCTGCTCGGCCAGCAGCTTCTGGAACTTCTCCGTCTTCTTGTTGCGATTGCCCGGCTCCTTGGCCACCAGCTTAACCAGCTTGACCAGCTCATCGATAAAGCGTCGCTGCTTGCGGAGATTGTAGAAGATTCCACGAAGGTTAAAGTTGCCTGGGGAGCAGAATGAAAAGTAGAAGATTTCTAATTCAAAGTTTCTCCCCTTCCTTCACTCATTCCTTTACCATTCTCCAAGACCTTTAAGAACATCTTGAGCACCATCGCATACATGTCGTGTGCCCGCTCGTCCTGCTTCCTCACCGATTCCACCTCCTCCACCTCGATGGACAGGTACCAGTAGAAGTAATTGGCCAGCGTGGCATTCGTGCAGGCGCGCTGGATGAGGAATGTGCAGAGATTGGCCGGGACACTGCCAAAGCTAATGCCCTCGGCCAGCATCAAGGCATTGGAATTGGAGTCGCAGGGAGGCAGAGAACTGCCGCCAGGCGTGGCCGGAGTCGAGGAGGGTGGAGGCGCTGTCGAAGAGGGACCGCCGCCGCCCGTTGAACCTGGAGGACTCACTGACTTGTTGTTGTCACCACTCTTGATGGCCGCCAAAACACTGGCCGCTCTCTGATTGGCTGGAATAACCGAGGCATGGAGTCCACTGCTGGCCACACTCAAATCCGAGAGGCTGCTCTGATCCAACAGCGAGCCATTGTCATCTAGAATCGATCGCACCACATCCCGTTCGGGAAAGATGCAGCCATGCAGGTGGACAATGTGCCGGGGATCCTCGTACTTGAGAGCCTGCACCAGTTGGAGCAGATACAACAGCAGATCCTCGTCGGGGGCTTGGGCCAAGCGACTAACCGCATACTTTCGCACTTGCGGATGCGTAAATGTGGGACTCAGCAGCTCCAAAGCATCCTCCACATCCATGGGCGCCCAATTGGCCAGCATCCACAGTGCCTGCGTGACCTCATCCTCCAGTTTCCAGTTGATGCACTTCAAGAACTTGGTCAATGCCTTCTTGTGCGAGGAGAGATAGAAGCGGAATTTCCAAACCAAATCCTGCTCCTCGCTGCTCAGCACATAGGTGGGGGGATACCTGTACACGATGGTGTGCAGCTGGTCGCGAATGCTAGAAAAGGGAGAGAAAGTTAGTCAGTGAGAAAGTTATTCAAGAAGAGATGCACCTCTTACCTGGCTGTGGGCTTGGCATCTCTGTCCGAGATCCCAGAACGTTCCGAACGGGCCAAGCGATGGTGCTTCCGCTCCACCAAGTTTTCCTAAAAGAAATAATGAGTTTTAGGTTCAAATTCAACTGGAAGTTGGCCTTAAGTTGTTCCTTACCATTTGAATCTCCGAATCCGGCACGGATACCAGCTTGGGCTTCGCTGGCAGCTTGTATTTGACATCGCCCTCCGCCTCGAAGTAAACCACTGCATACTGTGGAGCATAAAGCACACATTTAGAGCTCTTTCCACATCCTAAAGACTCCCCAAACTCACATTGTAGGCATCGTCCACGACGATAGCAGGAAACTCAATCATTAGAAACATGTAGTCAGACATGCGCTTCTCCCGCTCGTTGATCACCTCGATCTCTCGAAATGTCAGCCTGTCCAGCCAGTCCACCTTTTGCACCTGTCCATTGCGATGCTTTTTGGCCAATTTTCCCAGGCGCTGCATCTGGGATTTGGAGGACTCCTTGCCCTTGCCCGGCGTGCGACTGGGAAAGCTGCCATCGCCCTCGACACCCAGCCAGACGCGCAGATCGTACATGCCCTGACGGAACATGCCATCCTTGCCGAACACCGAAATCGAGGTGCCACCGATCACCGTCGTTTGGCCAGCGCCCGAGCAGTCCAGGATGGTCAGCACTAGCATGGCGCTGCGCGGCAAGTCGGAGAATTGCAGCGGCAGCGACACCCACTCGTTCCAGCTCCAACGCTTGCCAAAGGACTTGTACGCGCTGGTCACGGGCAGGCAGTAGGGTCTGCCCTGGTTGAACACCTGCAGGCGCACCTGGAACGAGGGGTGCTCCTCGGAGTACAGGCCCGAGAACCGCAGGATGGGATCATCCAGGAGCTTTTCATAGTCCGGCTGGCGCTTCTTCCCCTCGAGGGTGCCACTGGAGAAGGTAAACGAAAGACGCTGTAGGCACACTTTTCCAGGCGTCTCCTGGCCGTGAAAACACTTACACCTTGATTTGGACACGTTCGTGGAGCGAAGAGCTGTGTATATAGCGGAAATGGTCATCGGGCTGGTCCATTTTCCTTGTGGTTTTCTCAGTTTTTCATTAGTTCGCAATTTTTCATGCAGCAGCAACAACAATTGCCCACAACAGATAACAGCTGACGAGCTTTTAGTGTGCCCAACTGCATGGGAATTTTGAACATTATAAACAGAAAATCTGGCGGTCACACTAATATTCACCTCGTTCCTCGTTTTCCTTTTTTTAAATTAAATTAAACTTTTAGTTTATTCCTTAATTCAACCAAAATGACCACAAATGCTACCATTGAGTTGGCCCTAGATCGGGTGGACTGGCGGGACTTAGCCGCCCATCCGGAGAAACTGCCGCGAATCTACACCCCCGGCGAGGTGCTGATGCCGGAAGCGGGATTCATGCGCGGCCACGGCACCTTTGTGGAGGACGAGGACATCAAGGCCTCGGTGGCCGGAGTGATCGAGAAGGTCAACAAGCTGATCTCAGTGCGCCCGCTCAAGAGTCGCTATGTGGGCGAGATCGGGGATGTGGTGGTGGCCCGGGTTATCGAAGTTGGACAGAAGCGCTGGCGCGTGGACACGAATTCCCGGCTGGATTCCATACTGCTGCTGTCGTCGGTGAATCTGCCGGGCGGCGAGCTGAGGCGGAGATCGGCTGAGGACGAGCAAATGATGAGGCGCTATCTGGATGAGGGAGATCTCATTTCGGCGGAAGTGCAGGTTCATTTTAAAATCGAGTCTTTCCGGTTAAACTGTGAATAACAATGGTAATTCCCAAACAGAATGTCTTCGAAGAGGGCACCCTCTCCCTCTACACGCGCAGTTTAAAGTATGGAAAGCTCTCGCAGGGCATCCTCGTCAAGGTCTTCCCCGCCCTCGTCAAACGCCGCAAGATGCACTTTCACAACCTTCCCTGCGGCGCCTCCGTGATCCTCGGCAACAATGGCTATATCTGGATAGCGCCCACCAAGGGTGAAGAGCAGGAGGGCGGCGAAGGTGGATTCGCACAGAACCTAAACGAGCACGTGCCACGGAGCGAACGGGAAGTGATTGCCCGGCTGAGAAACTCCATCCTGGCACTGGCCAAGTGCAAGTTGATGATCTACGACACCAGCATCCAGTATGCGTACGAGGAGTCCCTCAAGTACGAGACCCACGAGTTGCTCCAGCAGACCGTCATTTACGATATTGGCGAGCAGACGCAGGCGCGGTTAAGGGAGTCAGACGAATAGTTTTCCAGTTTAAAAATAAAATTATTTTTTAAGCCAAAATAAAGCAGTGCAAGCAAGCAGTTTATAAGAACTATCGATAATTTTCAGTCGCAAGTCTGGCAGCTCCCAGCGCTTGCTCCACCACTCTGGCAACGCTAGCTAGGTTCGTGAAAAGAAAAGACGCCGAATTAGATTGTTTTCTTCGCTCTTATTTCTAAACCATACACCCGTCCCGTGTGTTTGCAGTAATTACAAATTGTTCATTAATTAACCCTCAGTCTTATTGCAAGAGTGTTGAGATGGCGCAAAGTGCTGCGGCTCGCGAGGCGTCGCTGGGCGTAAAAAAGGTATGCCGCTTCTGCCTGTCGGAGCAGAAGCTGGCCTCGATTTTCGTGGAGAACACGCGCATCAAAACAAGCGCCAACCTGCCCCTACAGATAATGGCTATAACGGCGATCGAGGTAAGCGGTTCTAACTTGCACTAAAAAACCAAAAAACCACCCGCTGCACCCGCACAAAACTTGGCTAAGTCGTAGAGCCCAGGTAGCGGCGGCCTCCTCTCAGGTTTTTGAACCCACTGTGCGTTGGCGTCTCGGCTAAGTTTATTTCGTCTGTGTTTCCCCGTTTTACAGGGGAAACCTGCTAAAAAGATTTATATTCGTGTCCTTGGTTAGTCAGTTTTCCGGCGGAGTTTCCCCATGAGGAAAAATAGTTGAAAAACCCATTTCAATCAGGTCGCCGTGACAACTGTACCCCAGACACGGACGCACACACACACACAAGCACATTTGTCGAGTCAGCTGTTCGGGGGGCAGGCAGTCCGTCAGCTGTTGTTTTTTTTTCTATATTTATTTTTGGCGGGAAAAAAAGTAAATAAATATTGTAATTATGAAGATTTAGAAAAATGTAAACAAGAAAATTAACTCTTCACATTAAAAATCAGATTTTGAATTCATATTTCATTTTTATTCGTTTTCATATCAAATATATATATAATATATGATTGCTTTTGTTTGTATAAATCTTCATTATAATCTCTTATCTCGAAAATTTGTGGGTTTGCCGATTGGCAAGTGCTTCTTATGATTAAGGCAAGGTCGTACATTTAAGTGGGAAAGCGAATTTCGTCAACGATAAGGCCTGAATTGGGGGTGTTGGGGGGGGGGGAATGATAAATGGAAGAAAAGTCTCTGTGATGAAGCTCGTCTCATATCCTTCGGGATAATTGCAAGCGCCTAAAAACTAAACTTGAAGTGAAATGGAATCCAAATGATGATTGCGGGGGCGGGGGGACATTGAGTGAGCGCTCAAAATCTGAGGTAGAACCGAGAGATTGTCGTCCATTTAGCCGGCCTTATTGCCATTGGGCTTGTCGCTGAAGCGCAGTATGCGCGTCAGCATGGAGGTAAGGCATGGTATTTGCTTCTGGCGATCCATCATCGGTTTGCCGGGCACGTTCGACTCAAAGTCTATGGCCACACGCTGGCTGACGAATGTGAGCAGGGTGAGCAGGTCGTACTTTTTGCCATTGGTATTAAGCTCTTGGATCAGCGACTGCATGTACCAGGAGCCGTTATTGGTGTTGCGCCAGGAGAAGTAGCCTGCAAAAAGTACACAGAAACTATTAGAAGAAGAGCTTTTCTCTACAGCTTCTCCTGCTCTTACCTGGAATCGTGGAGTAGGAGAAGAGAAAGTCTGCGTGTATCGGTATTTTGTAGCTCGTGGAGGACTCGCCGTCCGTTTCGGTCATGCACTTCTGCAGCGTCAGGCCACCGTCCAAGCGGTCGCCCTGGCAGGCCTGGATGAAGAACAGCTTCGGCTTGCCCGCCAGCGTGGGACAGGAGGCGGCTGTGAAATAGTGCCAGATATTATCCAGCTTGTACTGCACATCCTTGGCGTACAGATAGCCGTGTTCGCCGTGCGACAGTATGGCCACAACCAGGCAGTCATTGTCCGTGTGATCCTGCACGGCAGCCGCCTCGATTTCCTTAAGGATTTCGCGCAACTTGCAGTCCTTGTGGACGGCCACCTTAAATCCCAGACCCTTGAAGGTCTTCTTCAGCTCCTGGGCATCCACATTAGTGCCGGTGCGTTCTTTCAGCGAGGGTATTTCGAAGAATTCATGGTTGAAGATGAGGGCCAGGCCGCGGTTCTTGTGATTCATGTTGTACTCGCTGGCATATCGCTCCACGGGCATTCGGGCCACAAACTTGTTGGCCGGCGGCAGGGTAGCGGCGGCGGCGCTGAGGGGAGGTCAGAAGAGATCCGTCAATAGAAAGTCACATAACAGATTCGATTTGCTAGCCATTTCGTCGGAGCGATAAGATAAGATAAGTCCATTTGTCCAAAATTACCTATGATTAATTGCCGATTTTGTAGGCTTTGCATAAGCGAAATCAAACAAAAGAATAGGTTTCACGATAAGAAAACGCACACAAGAAAGAGCCTTCGATTGCAACAATTAAATAAATCCTATTGTTGATTGTTACCAGTACCTTTCTATGACTAAGGCAGGCTTTAAGAGCTTGAGAGGGCTATATGAGCAATCAGGAGAAACTATATAGGTTCTGGTCAGTTGGCAGTCTTAACTTCTTCGATTTTTAAAAGGGTTTGAGTTATAGGAACCTCTGAGCTTATGATTAAACTAATATGATTCCCATGATTCTTGGGAACGAAATAAAATTCGTTATTTGAATAGATTTTATTAAAATAAATATCCGGAAAACGACCTTATTATATTTTAAATATCTTTGGGTATTATAGAGAACTTCACAGATAAGAAAGTGGGTCGTTAATGCTCCTAAGACAGTGAATGCAATAATTTCTTTACATTTTTGGATACATATAAATAAATTATTTATAAATTAGTTAAACAGTAATTAAGATTATAAAACAATTATTAAACATTGGTATTTATCAAGAAAAATTCGATTCCCTTTGATGATCAATAAATGATCGAAAAACAGGAAATAATAAAGAAATGATGCTGATAAGATAATCATTTTTGAAAAGCATAAACATATCTCGATAGGGAACTTCAAGAAGAAATATGGGTTTGCCGACATAATTAGCATTATAAAAAAATATTCAACTTTGGTATTTATCAAAAGAAATTCGATTCCCTTTGATGATCAATAAATTAACGAAAAATAGGTAATAATGAGGTAGTGCTGCTGATAAGATATTCTTTTTAAAAGGCATAAACATATCTCGATAAGAAACATGGGTTTACCGACATAATTAGGATTATAAAAAATTATTAAACTTTGGTATTTATCGAAAGAAGTTAGATTGCTCTTGATGCTCAATAAATCATCGATAAATAGGAAATAATAAGGTAGTGCTGCTGATAAGATAATTATTTTTGAAAGTCATAAACATACATAGCTCGATAAGGAACATCCAGAATCAATATGGGGGTTTACGACATCCGTTTTAGAAACTGGATTTTCCAACCAAACTCCATTCCATCATCGAAACTCCTTTTCCAGCATCGAAACAAAAACAACACTGATAACACAGGCAGACAGGGCACACAAACACACGCAAAGAGAGAGAGAGAGAGAGAGAGCTGGAGAGAGCGTGGACACTTACCTCGCTGCAGTTGCACCACCACCAGCAGCAACAACAAGCTGCTCCGCCGTACAGCCCTTGGCATCGATACTATCAGCTATAACGCCGCTGCTCCTATTTCCCGCTCCGTTCGAGCTAAGAACATTGTAGTTTCTGGTTATGCACTCGTCCGTCATTTTCTCTCCCGTCCCTCTTTTCCCAACGAGGGTCTGGTCTCTGCTCGGTATCCGTCTCTCCTCTTGTTTTGATTGTTTTGTATTTCTCCTTGTGCGCCCGCCGCTTTGCCTTTTGTTCGGCTCTGCCTTCTTTTCTGCCTCTTGTGATTCTCTTCTCCTTTTAGTTGTTGCGCCCTTTTTGCATTTGTTTGTAGTTGGAAGTTCTGGATCTTTCACCGAAATGTTAGCTAAACTTGCACAGCACAGCTGTTTTTTTCAGCTTCTGTCGAAAGTAACGAATGTTTAAATGTCCTTTTATGGCGCCGCCGAGTGTTTAATCAATCAAATTAACGGAGGTTAAGCGTGCTCACGAAAACAAACTGCAACTGTAGTGGTGTGCACTTGCCGCCTTGTTGATGTATCAAAATATCGATATTTTTCTAAAGATGATAAATTTATATCACGATTCTTGGTGGCCCAAATATCGAAATCAAGAATCGGGAAACATTAGGGTTCTTCATTTGAAGTATAAAAAAAATCTTTTCTTTTGATTTGACATTTTCTTGGCCACAACAAGACAATTTCAACAAATAAAACTCAAACCTTAATCGATTTTTATTTTACTTTTAATTTAATTAAATTGGCTGGCGTGGAAAACAGTGAATTTGTTTTCTCTGTGGAGCTGGGCACACTGGTTTATTTTTAAATCAAAAATATATCCTAACGGAAATTAAAATTATTTTATAGCAATTTTTCCTCCATTTAATATTTTTTTGTTAGTGAAATTAAATTTTGTTCTCTTCATCCGCAGGTTTACGATGGTGACGGAATGCCTGCTTATATCTGCCTGGACTGCCGTCTCCTCTTTGAGCACTGCTACCGCTTCAAGCAGATGTGCAAGCGGGCTGAGACGCTCATCCGTCAATATCCCTTGACAGGAACCTGGCCCGCGCCGCTGGAGAAACCTCGGGCTCCCATGATAGCCAATCCCGCCGTTCTTCCCAAGAAGGTCACGACGTTGCCAGTTAGTTCAACCGAATCGAAGCCCAAGAAGCTGTTGAACACCTTGGCCAAGTCCAACAAGGCCATCATCGAGGATGTCCAGGTGCTGGAGACAAGTTTGCTGAACAAAAATGCCGCTGCAGGAGGCGGCGGCGGTGCCTCAGCCGGACGCAAAGCCCAGGCCTATGAACTGAAAGTGGAGAACAACCAGGACTTGACGATGGACGATGTGCACAGTATGCTGGAGGACATGGCCAATGAGCTGAGAGAGGATATAGAGGAGCAGCTGCCGGTGAAAAACTCGCCCAGCAAACCCAAAGTGCTGAACAAGTCGTCGATTCGAATCCTGAACAAGGGACCCGCTGCTCCCATGGAACCTCGCATCGCCACGCCCCAAGTTCAGCGGGACGAGAGCGGCAACGTGGCCATTGTGACGGAGATTCTGGAGCCGGGGAAGATTCTCTCGCCGGATGATTTGATCAAGAACGCAGAAAAGGTGGCCACCAATGTGTTTCCGTGTCCCGATTGCGACCGATCCTTTCCGCTGCAGCAGTTGCTTGACATTCATATGGTGAACCATAAGCGCGAGCGCAGCTTCCAGTGCTCGGATTGCGAGCGTAGCTTCTTCAGCAAATACGATCTCCAGAAGCATATCTTCGTCCACACCGGCGAGCGGCCGTTCCAGTGTACCATCTGCTCAAAGGCCTTCACGCGGAAGGCCTTGCTGCATCGTCACGAACGGACGCACACGGACATTCCCAAGTTCATATGCGTCTTCTGCGAGAAGCCGTTCATCTCGCGCCAGGAGATGGAGACGCACGCGGAGCGTCACACCAAGAAGCGGCCCTTCCATTGCGGCGTCTGCAGCAAGTCGTTTGCCTTCAAGCAGGGATTGGAGCGACATGAGGTGAGTGGAGCAGGCAAATTACATACCAAATCGGAACTAAACCTCTTCTTCTTCTCTTTCAGGTTATCCACCAGACAAATCTTCCCTTCCCCTGCCAGCACTGCAACCGCTCATTCCCCACCTCCAGCAAGTTGGCTCGTCACCTGGTCGCCCATGCCGGCAAGCGGGCCTATCCATGCAAATACTGCTCCAAGTCGTACATTCTGTCGCATCACCTGTCCCGGCATCTGCGAATGCACAAGCAGGGCGCCGCGGAAGCCTCGTTTGTGTGCAGCGAGTGCAAGGATACCTTTACCAGCTATGACCTTCTGCTGGAGCACTCGCTGAGCCATGCCCAGGACACTCTGAAGTGTCCACTGTGCCGCGAGAATATCGACATTGCCGCAGACGTCGAGGCTCACATGGCGCAGCACAAGAACGAGCGCTTCGCCTGTGAGTTCTGCGATCACATCTTCTTGAGTGAGGCGCGTCTGCGGCAGCACATTGAGGATGACCATGTGGTGGACATGATGCCCTATCAAAACGAAGAAGTTGAGGGAATTGGAGCCGAAAGCGTCGAGGGAATCGAGGTGGAAACTATCGAAGAACAGATTGAGAACGTAGAGATAAAGCCGGAAGAGGAGTTCATAACGGAATACCTGGAAGACGACACTCTAGATGACGATCATCTGGACGATAGCGATGGTTCCTATGAACCACCGCCGCCGGCAAAGCAGCGAAAATTAACAAAAGCTACAGAATTAAAGCGGCGGACACGCAGTCAGGATAAACCGGTGGCGAAGGCAGTGAATGTCAATAAGGAAGCCAAGTCCCCGCCGCTCAAAGAAGGACGCTTTCTGACCATTTCGGGGAAGATAAGGAACAAAAAGTCGCCTAAATAAGCTAAGCTGAGATTATTTTAACCAAGTTTTATCATTCACATAAAAGAAGTTTATGTATTCAAACATTCTACATGTTTTTGGGGCACCCTTTGAGAGTCTTCACTTACAGCTGATTTTGTTCTTTATTCAACTGGAGGAGTCACTTGTGTCTTGATTTTTCTGTGGTTTCTGTGTTTCTGTGTATTTCCGCCTAAACTTTTGTTTACAATAACGATTACATACAGGAGTCCCAGGTGGGTCTGCCATTACCAAACAACTGCCGCATTGCCCCCCTCAACGGAATCGGTGTCCATCTAGTGCTCATAGCCATCGGGCAGAGGGTTGACATGGGGGTTGTGGAACAGGCTCTTGTTGCCCTCGCCCCAGGGGAAACGCTTCTCACGGCGACGCAGATAGTCGTACTTGACGAACTCCTGCCGGGGGTGACCGTGCTCCTCCTGGTGCTTCAGGTAGGCATTCAGCATGCACAGACCGACGGCGGGAACGGCCACGAAGAAGGACAGGCGCTTCCACACCTTGTAGCCACCTGCAAGGATAACGGAACGTAAGTGAAAAATGTTGCCAGAGGATTCTTGCCCAACAGCCCAACAATTACATAACCTTAACCTTACAAAATCCGGGCAATTGGGCGATGGGCTCCAGAAAGGACACTTACCGGAGTGCTCGCCGGCAGTGGCGGCGGTGCCGGACATATTCCTGGCGGCAGTAGCGCCGAATTGGCGACGAATTGCGTGGTTTAAGATAGCAGACATATTTTTCAGTCGATTCCAAGCCCCGAATGAAAATTAAGTATTTTGACAGTTCAATAGGGATGGCCCAGCTAAGCGATAGTATTGATATCGATATCGTGATTATTGTGCTACATTTTGCAACGGGACTTTAAAATTAACAACAATTTAATATGTATTAAACTTTATTTTCTTTAAAGTCATTTTTTATTAAATACTAATTTTATAGATATATTTTAAACAGAGTTTAGCATAAAGTTTATTATTTGAAGTTGGAATATTGCATTAAATATTATTAGTTTCATTTCAGTTGATGATTTATATATTGTGTTAGTAATAGGGTATTATATATGTTTGATTCGTTTACCTTTTCCATTGTTAACCCGACATGAGCTTTGAGTTTTTAATCAAAATGCTATGAAAATCTCAAATAAATTTAAAACCCATTCAACTGGTGTTTACACAATACCTGTACAAAATAAGTTAGTTAAAACGAAATAAACAGGTGTCCAATATACATAAAACAAAATGTAACTTAAGAATAACAATTTACATTATTTATATACTTTGAAATATATTTTCGACGACGACTGTATTAACTTTCCGCGAATGCCTCCCCACCGCTAGCAACACTCGCGAGCCCCGCCATCGATAGTGCCCAATCATCGATAGTGCTAGCGATTGTTCGCCACCTCTAATCGAGACCTGGAGTCTGCTACCAATCGTCCATCGGCAACAACAACGTGTCGCGTAATTATTTTCCCTCTTGTTGATAAATAAAACAATAAATCAAATTGTAAATACACTCTGGCGTGGGAGAAGCACCAGCTCGACTATCAGCAAGGAACGGGAGAATCGTAGTGAACAGTGAACAGCGTTGTTTAAGTAGACGACGAAACACCAGCAGCAGCAATCGAAGTACAAAGCGAAATCGTCAATCCCTCGGAAAAGCCGCTTTTATCCATTAAGTGCAAAGTTTGCAGCATTCTCAGTAGACAATAGAACCAAGTATTACAGCGGAAAAGGAATATACGAGGATTCTACACAGGAACCGTAATAGAAACAGCAACAGAGACTCTACGCTACAATGGCTGCCAACAACTTGCGACAGATTCCGCTCACCTGCAGCGGACACACGCGACCCGTGGTCCATCTGGACTTCAGCGACATCGTCGACAGCGGTTACTTTCTCATCTCGGCGTGCAAAGGTAAAAGTCGTGCAAAAAATCTCATGCAATTTGGCGTCCTTGCCGAGCTATAAATAGTCATTGTCCGCCGTCGCACAGTGGTTGTGGTGGTTTTACATCGAGGCAAAAAGTTTATCAATCCTGTTACCATAATTTTGGCGGGTATTTTTATCAAATTTAACTGTATATTTTTGTCAAACTAAAGTTTTGAGAAGGTATCTTTTGAGTTTAAATTGAAACTAAATTGTTTTCAAAGGAATATTTAAATTTTGCAGGGATTTATTAGTAATTTTTTGATATATAAAATATACTTTCAGAATTAGTGTTATTTCACATGCTAAAGATTATTGTCTGTATTTTAAAACCCTAAAAATAATTGGTTTTTTTTTATTTTGAATGCCTAGCAACCTTTTTTAGAAATGTTGCCAGACTTCTAAATTTAAAATTGAAAAAATCTTAAAACGTTTAAAAAATCACATTTTAAAAGTCTTTATATCAGAATATACGGATGATTTTAAGCTTTCTTAAAATCTATAGACTTCTAATCTTTATACTTACAAACTTTAAAAATTTGACTCTTATTTTTAATTTTCATAAGCAATGTATGGAAACTAGTAGTGATTCCTTTATTCTGTCTTATAATTCGTTGTTATTGATCGCTTTCTTGAAAAAGATGCTGCATCAGCGCAGAAAAACATAAACATATGTACTATATGGCGAACAACAAACACGATTTAGCTCCGTCTAGCCTGCGCGCGTATTACCTTGACCCAAATGCAAAGTCATTCATTGCGAGCGAAACCTGTTTGCTGCGAACCCTTTTCCCGCCTTCACTCGCATGCTACAAATTTCGCTTCGCGTTCTTTGCCTTGAGGTGTCAGCTAGTCGATGCGATTGCCTATTGCTGCCATTATATATATATACCCGATACCTGTGTGTGAGTTCGCATTGTGCTTTGCATTTGTTGCTTTCGCTAAATGTTGCATTTTATGCGGAAAGAGCGTTCGAGTTGCCATTGCAAGTTCAAGTTAAATTCGTTATCGCCTTTTAACGTTACTGGCTTCCCCTTGTTGAGCAACTTTTTCGAAACTTTGCACGTTGTGCTGCTTGTTGTTTGTGCTCGCGCTCTCGGATCCAGGAAGCGCCTTGAAACTTCTATATTTATTTGCTGGAAATATGCAGGCAGCAGAGCAGCTGCTGTCGGGAGAGGAAAGTCACCTCTGGGGAGGAGTCTGTCTGGTCGGGGAATGCGCTTTCAACTGATCTTGAAAGGGTTGAAATCCAATCATCCCTATTCTTTAGCGAAATTCTAGATTTCTCTTTATTTAAGAAAGGCTTTTGATCTTTCAAATAACTCTAAAATAACCCCTAAAATCAAGAGTTAAAAGGATAGTAAACGCAACTCCTTACTCCTGTCCATATGCCCAGTTTATCGTCTCATTGAAAAATATATTTAATCGCAAACTGATAACCACTTACATTTCCAATTCATGTCGATCTGATCGAACTAACAAGTTGCGTCCCTGCCAGACGCCGACGACTGCTAACTGCAGCTGCCCCTCCAATACCCTGCTACACCCCATTGGATGCAGTGGAAGTGACGTGAACTTGGGAAGCTCGCTCGCTCGCTCGTTGGCCAGGTCGTTGGCCTTGGCGGCAGGCATTGAGTCAAGGTGGCTTCCGTTCGTTAATTTATGCACGCACGCTCTCCGCTCTCCGTGAATTCATATATTCCCCACGACACCACCACAAAGCCAACTAACTGATTCTTCTGTTCTCTCTCTTTGCAGATGGCAGCCCGATGCTGAGGCATGGCGACACCGGCGATTGGGTGGGCACCTTCGAGGGACACAAGGGAGCTGTGTGGAATGCCACCCTTAACAGGAACGCCACCTTGGCCGCCTCCGGAGCGGCCGACTTCACCGGCAAGGTGTGGAATGCGGTGAACGGGGCCGAGATCCACAGCTTCCAGCACAAGCACATTGTCAAGAGCGTGGCCTTCGATGCGGACTCCGAGAACATAGTGACGGGCAGCAACGAGAAGCTGGTGAGGGTCTTTAATTTGGAGCAACCGGAGGCACAGCCGGAGGAGTATGCGGGACACACGGGTGCCATTAAGCGGGCGCTCTTCTGTCGCGGCGACAAGTGCATCATCTCGGCGGCCGAGGATAAGACGGTGCGCTTGTGGGATCGAATGACGGGCATCGAGGTGCAGCGTCTACAGTTCCCCAGCAATCCCAACAGCCTGGAGATCTCGCGGGACAATCACATCCTGACCATAGCGCATGGCTCGTCCATTAGCTTCTGGGAGATCGACACGCTAAAGAAGCTTAAGGAGGTGAAAGTGCCGACGAATGTCTCGTCGGCCAGTTTGCATCCGGACAAGCATGTCTTTGTGTGCGGCGGCGAGGACTTTAAGATGTACAAATTCGATTACATAACAGGAAACGAAATTGGTAAGGAAATAGTTCCAGAGAGAGGCGAAACCTCAAAGCTAATGCCTTTTTTCTGTTCCACAGAATCCTTCAAGGGCCACTTTGGACCCGTGCACAGCGTGAAATTCAGCCCAGATGGTGAGCTATATGCCAGCGGCTCCGAGGACGGCACTCTGCGGCTGTGGCAGACGACTGTGGGCAAAACCTACGGCCTGTGGAAATGCACAGAGCCCTCGGACATGGGCAACTCTCTCAGCTCGCCACGGGAAGTGCAAGCGAACTGATGTTGGCGGAGCAGGAGTCGCTGCTACACGTCGCCCCATGCTGCCGGTGCTGCTGCTGCTACTGCTGCTGCAAGGTCACGTGATTCGGAGCTACCACGGCTGAGATCCGATTATCAAGAAGAGAACAACTCGTAACGATATTTCATATTCCAACGCTGAACTCTCATTGGCATTAAATGATAATCACACACACAGAAAAACTACATTGTGAGAAATGCAATAGAAATAAATAACTTAAGTGTCTCTGGATGGGAGTTTTCTTAGATGTGCGTGCCAGTGGCCCAGCCGTGGAGGTAGATGGTGGTAAAGTTCAGCAAAGACTCGCCCTGATGTATATCCGGACGGTTCTGGAGATGATCGAACCAGCGGGAGAGGTTCAGATAGGCTTCTTTGTCCACAGGAGAGAGGGATTTCTGAAGAAAAGTGAGGAGCAAGTAGTCACACATTAAAAACCCCTTTTTCACTTTTTCAACTCACCACAAGATCGTAGATGGCATAATACACCGCCAGATCGGCCAGCGTGATGAAGTGGCCCACCAAATAGGATTTGCTGGCAAAGAGCTTATTGAAATCAGCCAAAAGCTGCTTGGACACATACTTGTCCTTGGAACCGGGCGCCACATAGAGAACAGAGAACTCTATCCACTGGTAAACCTGTGCTTCAACTTCCCGCGATGCCTTGCTGTTCTGCGCCGTTTCCGACTTGGATTCTTGGGCGAGGCTTTCAAGAATTGTGGCAAATCCCGCCACGCTGCTCTTCTTCTGGCCACTGATGCGGGTTACGACCTTCACAACAGAAAATAAATTGAAGTGCGAAGGCCATGAGAATCATCCTCGTTTAGGGGTCAATGCCAGAGTACTAACCTGTTCCTCGTTGAGTTGCACCTTGCCGGCATTCACGCCCAGGCAATGGGCAATCTTCTGCACAGTTGCAACGTCGCACATGGTTAATAATTACAATTATTTTGGCGTGCAAAAAAATACAACAAAAGTTATCTAGTTAGTGCTGCCAACTCTTTGCAAAAAGCTTTTGAAAAAAAGCCAGAAAAAGTTAATCTGCGCGAAGAGTAGATATCGATTGGCCATTTATCGATTGTTAGGGCATTATATTTGAAAAATCTAAACAGGACAGTATTTAAAACAAAAACCTGAAAATTATTCTAAAGCTTGTTGTTAAAATAATAAGAAATCGTTTTTCAATCGTTCAATTACTTAAATTTATACATTTTTTAATTTCTTTAAGCTTAATAACAAGAGCTTTTAACATGTTTTTAAAAATGTTCCTTTAAGTTTTGGTAACATTTCCCTGAGCCGATTTTGATAAAGCCTCGTAAGTGACATCATATTGCAAGAGAAAGATAAAAAAGTCTGCAGAGGCCACCAGCAACTGGAAATAAAATTCATTTTATATATATATATAAAAAGACCAGCCAACTTACGGCTGTCAGGAACTTTAAATCCAATACCATGACCCCTCCCACAACATGCTGCCTCACATCCGTCTGCAACTGCAGAGCGAAGTGGTTGATGGTCTCCTGAAGATCACATTCTGTGAAGGACACGCCATTTACTATGGCCAAACATCTGGATTGCTGAAAGGTAAAAAATTAATAAATATTCAAGCAACATAAATATAAAACTCACCTCATCCTGAACCTTTTGGTTAAAATAAAGGATACTGCACACCTTGCCCAAGTGCATGGCCAGCCAGAGGAGCATGTAGAACCACTTGGCCCAGTCGCCCACATCCGGATCCTCTACCCTCTGGTACACCAAAAATAAAACCAAATTAAAGTTCAGGAAACAGCCAACGAATAGGAGTACGATGGACCATTGAAAAGTTCGATTAATCAGCCAGGTAAAGTGCGTCAGCTCAGCGAGTTGAAGGCGGAATTTCTGAATCTCTGATCTGCGCGGATTTATCAAGTTGTATAACTCCCGCTCTAGGTTCTCGGTGACCTTCCTCTGCCTCCATTTTATACTTTGGAGCAGTAAATAATACTGAATAAAGGATAAGCTGCTGATGATATTCGGCATCACATAGCAGATGATACTCAGGATAGACTTATAGACCATGAATTTCTGGCTCCAAAAAGTAAAGATAAAGGCCAGGCAGGTAAAAATTCCCACGAGAAATAATTGCAGTGCGACAAACCGCCGACTTCTCTTGCGATCGATGGTATAGTCTCTCTCCAGATCCGATTTTATAAACTCTTTAAACACTTTCGGTATCCAGTTCCTCCAATGCCAGGTGAAGAGCATAATGATGAGTATATGGATTATATATACCCCAGATTCAATGGCGTTCAAATAGCGATCCAGGGAAGTTCTTTGGATGGTGACGTGCATGAATTCCCAGTAGGAGGCAAAGGCAAAGCAGCCATACCACAGGATCATCCAGCAGAGATGGAGAAGTTTATAGAATCCATTGGGACGGCCTGGCAAGAGGGAAATGGGTGCGGTGTTGGCCAAGACGGAGATGATTATAAGCCAGTGAAGGTTCCTATGAAGCTGTTGGTATCTCTCGTTATACTGCTGTTGGTATGAAGGTGGTCTGTGGATAAAAAGGATCTCTTAGCTTTACTTGCTTTCTTACTTTCCAAAGAAATTACATCGTACCCTTCCTTTAACCACGCTTTGACCTTAAGGCGCCTTGCTGGTAGTTTCTTCGAGCTCCACATGATAAGGACTGAGCTTAACCACAATGGATACACCATTATTTATGCCTGTCAAGTCCTCCAGGTCACAGCTATTAATCAAATCAATTAAACTGAAGACAGCATACCAGCATTCCCCTCATTAGTAAAAAGTCCTTCAAGATGAACGCTTCTGATTTTCTCCTGACCCTCAGCAGAGTCCTGGGCATATCCCCCAGCGGCAAAAGGGGAATCCTTCGGTGGCTCTACTCTTTGTGGTGCCTGCTGTTACTCGTGTACATTTGGACCAACAGCATCAGGAGATGTGTGGAGTTCAAGGGCGAGATGCCGACCATTGAGAAGATACTCTATTTGTTAGAGTTCCCTGGCAATATGTCCGTCATTGGCTTCCTGGCCTATCATGCCATAGTAAATCATCCCGGCCTCCAGGAAGTAGAGTTCGAGATTCATCGGCTAGTCAAGAGACTGGATGCCAAGGCAGCTCAACTTATATACAGGAAACAGGAACAAAAGACCCTCCGGTTAATGGTAACCTCTATTATTTTTCATGGACTCTGTGCAGTTGTGGACATTATCACGTGTAAATTTGAGTTTTGGACCACCTGGATCAGTAATAGTATCTACAACCTGCCTGGCTTGATGATGAGTCTGGGATTGCTTCAGTACGCCCTTCCCCTACACTTTCTGTGGCTCCTTTTGGATGAGATCAGGAGGGAATTGGAGAAGCTAAAGGGCCAGCAGAGACCGCCGGGGGGAATAACTAAATTGGATGCGAAGTATGAGTCCGCCTTTTCCGTTTTAGTGGACGCTGGAGGTGGCTACTCAGTGCTCCTAGAGGAGTTGCGCTCCAGTTGCAACCACTTGGATCTGCTGCACAAGAAACTCTTGTCTCGGTTTGGTATCTTCTTGCTTTTGAATTTTGCCAACTCTCTGGCTAGTGTCTGTGTGGAGGTCTACCTGGTCTTCAATTTCTTTGAGAATCCCCAGCTGGAGGAGAGTTTGCTGCTCATCTATCGCCTGCTTTGGTTACTCATGCATGGAGGACGAATTTGGTTCATTATGGCGATCAATGAGCAGATTTTGGAGAAGGTAAGGATGATGTCTTTTAGCTGATTGTAAATTATATTTTTTTAATGGTTTTTTCCCTAGAAGAAATGCCAGCTTTTTCGGTTAATCAACGAGCTGGAAGTGTGTAGTTCCCACCTGGAGCGAACCATTAATCGATTTCTCCTGCAACTCCAGACAAGTCTGGCTCAACCTCTGGAGGCCTGTGGCATTGTGCCGCTGGACACACTGGCCTTGGGCGGGGTAAGCGTGTGTCGGGTCAGCCAATTAACCCTTTAACCTGAACCTTTGTGGGTACACTTAAAGTATCTTCCCTTGTTCGTTGACAGTTTTTCGGCGTGCTGATGGCCATTGTCATTTTCCTCATACAAATCGGACTGGGCAATAAATCGCTAATGGGTGTGGCTCTAAATAAATCTAATTGGCTTTATATTTGAGAATTTATACTCTATTAAAGCTTGCAAGAAATAAAAATATAAATAATTATGAAGTAAATATAAATTGTTCAATTTTAATTTTTATAAATAACAAAACAAGAAAAAAGTCAAGAAAATATACAAATCTTTGAAGTTCCTTGACTTTTTATATATATGAATATTTTATAATATAGAAACACAAATTAGGAGTAGTTTTTACTATTAAATTGGGAAAATAAAACACCTAAAAGTATTGCCAGTTCGGTTTTATGGCTATGTCACATTTATATAAAAGGCAAAACCGTTTGTCCCTTTGTTTCCTGATAGATTATCTTGTTTCTGATGGCCTTTAGTGAATGAGAAATGAAAGAAACAACTATAATAGACAGCTTTATATCCCAAATAAAAGCACTTACCAGAGGGCTTTTCCTTTCATTCCCTTGAAATGGACAGACGACGACTGTGGCTCTGGCTCAAAGGAGTCTCTGTGAGGATTCTCAGAAGCCTAATGGCCTTCCTGCGGCTATTCCTATCCGGTTGCAGGAGCTACGCCGGTCGACTGATCGATGTGGTGGGCCAGGCTGGCGCTGAAACGGGAATCGTGGCCATAAGTTTGTGCGTCAATCGAAGGATACACCTCCTGGAGCGCCTCTTCTGGCTGGCCATAGTGATAAGCAGCGTGATCACTGCCCTGATGCTGAGTCGCGTCCAGCTGGATCGGTATTTCAGCTCACCCACGGTGATCTCTGTAGATCGGGACTATCGCGGCTGGAACGGATCCTTGCCGGCGGTGACGTTGTGCTACTACGACCACATTGATTCCTTCAAGGCCAACGAGTACATACAGGAAGTGTGGAATGTGTCCATCATTGACGAGGACTACTTCTACTTCATGGACTTCCTGTACGCCGTGGTCAATGCCACCGCTGCCAACTATGCGGAATTGGCCAAGTTTGCGGAGGACGAGCGTTTCGATCAGATCGATCTGTACGAGATGATCCAGCGGGTGGACAGACCCTTCGAGCAGGTCATCAGTAGCTTTGACGCCAGTTTTGAGGTTCACGTGCAGATGGTGATGACGGAGCGGGGCTCCTGCTATGCCATTAACTCGCCCATGTCCACAGTGCTGAGCGGGCAGTGAGTATTGGGATTTTTTTAATGAAAGGGAGACAACTTTATCCTTAATCCCTGCCAGACCCGTGGCCTATGAGCTGATGCCCCAGCCCTTGTCCTGTCAGTATGGCAAGCAGCAGTGCTATATCCGCATGGATCTGTACGAGAGCACTGGCGTGGTAAGCACTGGACAATGGTGATTCATTCTTTAAAACTTGAAATGAATCCAACAAAATCAACCTTGCAGCTGGACGTCCACTCTCCATTTGAGGTATCCGCCACAGAGGCGAACATTGTGGCGCTGCACAAGTCGGACGAGATAACCGCCTCGTTCAAGGTGCTGGAAACGGTGTAAGTAGGACCCGGGCTTCTCTCCAGACAAGAAGAAGGTTCATTTATATATTTCATTTTCTTCAGGGCATCGAAAAACCTACGCGAACTGAGTGTGGCGCAGCGCAAGTGTGTGTTCAACAACGAGGAGACTTCCAACCTGAAGGTATCTATCTTTCTTTGCCTTATCTGGCCAAGATGCACTCTGGTGTTGGAGGCGATGCCCTGCGTTTCGGTTCGGCAAATAAACAAATGACACAAATTATTTGAGTAAAACAAAAAAAAGAGGCAACACCTGATAAGTCATATCAGGGCAGGGAAATCAGTTTCCAGACAGAAACTCAGATGCAGCTTGCCTGGATTCCATTTACTTTTATGAGAAAAACTACTCACTTTGATATCATTATAGTTATAGCTTCTTTTATCTCCAGTTTACTGGGTTTTCTATAAATGATTTAGCTCTCTTTTCTTTTTTAGATCTACAGCAAATCTTTGTGCTTGGCCCGTTGCCGTGCCGTCATGGCTCTGGAAATGTGCAACTGTGTGCCCTTCTTCTATCCCTATGTGGAAGGACCCAGCTGTAATCCTGCTGGCTTTGAGTGTCTGCTGGACTTCAAGTGGCCCATCTGGGCTCTGCACATCTGCAAGTGTCCGTCGACTTGCACGGAGATTGAATACACCATGCAGACGGTGAAGAAGAGCTCCTGGGGGGTGAAAAACAATGAAGAGGTGGCCAGCAGTGAGACTGCTACCTCCAGCTTTCGATGGGATTTGATACCTCCCAAAGTACGCATGCGACGCGATGTGGTTTACAGCTTTGAGGATTTAGTGGGTGGGTTTTCCCTGTAAAAAAAATCATTATATTTTTATATATGTTCTTAATAATTCCTTTTAGTATCCTTTGGCGGTGTCCTGGCCCTTTTCGTGGGCGTAAGCGTGATGGGTCTGGTGGAGATGGGTCACGTGATCATCTATAATCTGCTGCTGGACGCCTTCACCATTCTCCGCATGGTCGTGGGCCATGTGCGTCTCAGCTGTCGAAGAGGTAATAACCGCAAAGCGGAGGCGAATCACCACCACCACCAAGAGCCACAGCAACAGCAACAGCCACATCTCGTCAACGAGCGCCTCTCTTTGGCCGACACCGCTGAACTGCCGCCGTTTGACTATGTGAATTGATAAGCGACAATTAGCCGGCAACCCAAATGCGGTCAAAAGTTTAATGTTACTCGGAGGGAGTGGGCCTAGTGGGAGTGGGTGTAGGGGGAGAGATCCATTGGGGGTAGAAAACCATGTCGCCGGCATCGACGTTGCCCAGTTGCCGGTCGGTCTTCAACGCGAACAGTCGTCGTCTGTCCGGGGCAGATTTGTTAAGGCTTCTTTCTCTCGAAACGACATCCCCAGGCAGATATGCAAATACATTGTAGGCGGCGTCGGAGTAACCTCAGATAAGATAAGCCGCCTGCCGTTTGCCGTCTGCCTCCGTTGGCCGCGGGGATTAGCGGAAAATCAAACACAGCTTAGCTTGAATACCAAAAATTCCTTGAAGAGAGGTGATTGAACCGGCCAAGTGCCGCCATGCAGGAATCGGGGAGTTCGGGCCAGGGCGGACCCTCCCTGTGCCTGGAGTGGAAGCAGCTCAACTACTATGTGCCTGCCCAGGAGCAGAGCAACTACAGCTTCTGGAATGAGTGCCGCAAGAAGCGAGAGCTGTGCATCCTCCAAGACGGTGAGTCCAATGCTCCGGATGGGGATGTGGGAATGGGACTGACTTGCGGTTGCCACTACTCGACTTGTGATTTCCAGCCAGCGGGCACATGAAGACCGGCGACCTCATCGCCATCTTGGGCGGTTCCGGAGCGGGTAAGACCACGTTGCTGGCGGCCATTTCGCAACGGCTGCGCGGTAACCTGACCGGGGATGTGGTTTTGAACGGCATGGCCATGGAACGGAATCAAATGACGCGCATCTCCAGCTTTCTGCCGCAGTTCGAGATCAACGTAAAGACGTTTACGGCCTACGAGCATCTGTACTTTATGGTGGGTTCTTGCCAAAAAGAGATTTTAGATTTTAATGGGAGGATATCCTTTGCTTTTCCAGTCCCACTTCAAGATGCATCGTCGCACCACCAAGTCGGAGAAGCGCCAGAGAGTGGCCGATCTCCTTCTGGCCGTGGGTTTACGAGACTCGGCTCACACCCGCATCCAGCAGTTGTCCGGCGGAGAGAGAAAGCGACTGAGCCTGGCCGAGGAGCTAATAACCGATCCCATCTTCCTGTTCTGCGATGAACCCACCACGGGACTGGACAGTTTCAGTGCCTATTCGGTGATCAAGACACTGCGGCATTTGTGCACCAGGCGACGGATAGCCAAACACTCCCTGAATCAGGTCTATGGCGAGGATTCCTTTGAGACGACGAGTGGCGAGAGCAGTGCCAGTGGCAGTGGCAGCAAGTCTATTGAGATGGAAGTGGTGGGTCAATCGCATGAGAGTCTGCTGCAGGCAATGCGAGAGCTGCCCACCCTAAGCATCCTGAACAATAGTCCCAATGGGACGCACAAGAAGGCGGCCATCTGTTCCATCCATCAGCCTACGTCGGATATATTCGAGCTCTTTACCCACATTATACTGATGGATGGCGGTAGGATCGTGTACCAGGGACGCACAGAGCAGGCAGCCAAGTTTTTCACAGAGTAAGTAAAGATTAGGGATCCTTGGAGCATTCTCTGATGCAGCCTCTCGTTCTCCCTTGACAGCCTGGGCTATGTTCTCCCTCTGAACTGCAATCCAGCTGACTTTTATCTCAAGACGCTGGCGGATAAGGAGGGTAAGGAGAATGCTGGAGCTGTGCTCCGGGCCAAATACGAACACGAGACGGATGGACTCTATACAGGAAGCTGGCTTCTGGCGCGTAGCTACAGCGGAGATTACCTAAAGCATGTGCAGAACTTGTGAGGATCCCAGGAAATGAATACCAAGATAGATCTAGTTTAATCTCCTATTTATCCCTTTTAGCAAGAAGATACGTTGGGTCTATCAGGTTTACCTGTTGATGGTGCGCTTCATGACGGAGGATGTGAGGAATATCAAGAGTGCTCTCATTGCCTTTGGGTTTTTTATGGTGAGTTACACGCGCTCCCTAAGCTTTCGATCTGTATTATCCTTTATAACCACAGATCACTGCTGTAACGCTATCCCTGATGTACTCCGGCATTGGGGGACTGACTCAGCGCACAGTTCAAGATGTGGGCGGTTCCATCTTCATGCTCAGCAACGAGATGATTTTTACCTTCAGGTGAGACACAAAATCCTTGCTTATCAGGGATCAAGGTCTAAATATCTCTTCCCACAGCTATGGCGTCACCTACATCTTTCCCGCCGCCTTGCCCATCATCCGCCGTGAGGTGGGCGAGGGCACCTACAGCCTCTCCGCCTACTATGTGGCTCTGGTGCTCTCCTTTGTCCCAGTGGCCTTCTTCAAGGCCTACGTGTTTCTCTCCGTGATTTATGCCTCCATTTACTACACCCGCGGCTTCTTTCTGTACTTGAGCATGGGCTTCCTCATGAGTTTGTCTGCGGTGGCGGCCGTGGGTTACGGGGTCTTTCTTTCCAGCCTCTTCGAAACGGATAAAATGGCCTCGGAATGCGCAGCGCCATTTGACTTAATCTTTCTGATCTTCGGAGGCACCTACATGAATGTGGACACAGTGCCGGGGCTGAAGTACCTTTCGCTGTTTTTTTATTCCAACGAGGCGTTAATGTACAACTTTTGGATCGATATTGATAATATAGGTAAGAAAGGAGCCATACAAACGAAGGATATATATAAATATATATTCTAAACAGACTGCCCCGTCAACGTGGATCATCCTTGCATCAAAACGGGTCTCGAGGTGCTGCAGCAGGGCTCCTACCGCACCGCCGACTACACCTACTGGCTGGACTGCTTCAGCCTGCTGGTGGTGGCCATCATCTTTCACATCGTCTCCTTCTGGCTGGTGCGACGCTATGTACATCGCAGTGGCTACTATTGACAAGCTTTTTTTTATTTATTTATGCTACAATTTCACTTTACAATCTTACAAAAATAACTTCGATTTCAGCTTCAATTTCCAGTTGCAAATGCGGTTTATAGTTGGTTTCAATTTGTAATTTTTAAGCACAAATTTTGGTAAATTCTACGTCTAGACTTCAGTGGATAATATTGCATTTTCATAGAGTTTTGAGTCGCGCATAAAATAAATCCCATATAGACCATAGATCTTAGTTGAATTTGTAACTAAATGTTGTGAGGGGAGAGTCGGTCTAGAAGATCTACAAGAGATTTACTTTATGTATAAATTTAATACCTATCTAAAAACGGTTGTCTGCCTTTGTGTTTGGATTTTTTTCAAAAGAGAGAGCAGAGAGAGATCTCCGGCAATTAAATAAATTAAGCTAAAACAACCATAAGAAGTAAAAAAAATAGAAAACAAAAAGAAAAAAGGTTGCAACTATCAGAGAGCGTTTACCTCTCCTCTTCTTCTCTTTTCTTAGCAGTCAAAGAGCGGAAACATCTCTTTACCTCTTCTCTTCTTCTCTTTTCTTAGCAGTCAAAGAGCGGATTCATCCCTTTACCTCTTCTCTTCTTCTCTTTTCTTAGCAGTCAAAGAGCGAAAACATCTCTTTACCTTTTCTCTTCTTCTCTTTTCTTAGCAGGCAAAGAGCAGATTCATCCCTTTACCTCTTCTCTTCTTCTCTTTTCTTAGCAGTCAAAGAGCGGATTCATCCCTTTACCTCTTCTCTTCCTCTCTTTTCTTAGCAGGCAAAGAGCGGATTCATCGCTTTACCTCTTCTCTTTCTTCTCTTTTCTTAGCAGTCAAAGGATATCTGTCGCTTGGCCTTTCCCCCCGAGTTGTTGCTGCTCGCCGAAGGCACTTGGAACTTTCGGGCCGAGCCGTTGCTTCCATTTCCTCCTCCATAATACGGACTGATGTTCTTCTGATCCCTGCCCGTAAAATTCTTCTGCCCCGATCGTCTTAGCTCACAGTCCACGTTCTCGCGCAATGCCAGGCCACCCAGATTGCTCTTCGACGAGCTGTTGTGCAGCGTTGGATTCGGCCGAATGGGCTGTCGTTCCCTGCCACAGAACAGATCCTCGGCAATACGGTCCACCAAGCTGGATTGCGTATCCTGCTGGCTCGTCTGTTGGCTCATCAAACCAAACGAATCGATGGAGTTCTCGCTGCCAAAGATGTTGTGCAGGGAGCGCGTGGATCCGGCCATAGTGCCCACGCCGGAGGATGTCTGCGAAAGCAGCAACTTCCGCTGAGCAAACTCTTCGGGGCCAATGTAGCCAGAGAGCCGGGTGCTGGACAGACGCTTGGCCTCGCTCTCCTGACTGCGCGCCTGCAGGTACACATCATCCGCACTCTTGCCCGCAATTACGCTGAAGGCGAACTTCTTGGCTAGCCTGCAGGAGGAGGGAGGAAAGTCCAGAGTTGCAATAAAAAGGTAGGGAGTAGGGAGTCAAAGTAGAAATTTACCTTAGCAGCGTCTCGCTATTGCTGGTCGTGTGTCCCAGGTAGAATTCCTGGAAGATGCGCTTCACAATGCGCGTGAGATCCGCCGCATGCTGACGGAAGTGCTCATGCTTGGCGGTGATTTTACGCTCTTGCAGGGCCTGCGATACGGCCCAAAGGAGTTTCTGCGTGCGAATAAAGATGTCAAATAAATAAAGTGAGATATCCTTGAGATATTGAGACCCACCTTCCTCTGATTATCCGTCATGCTGCTATTCGGCGTGGCGCTCATCTCCGACTGTGCCCGCTGCAGTTTATTCGCCAGCGTCGGCGTTCCACTGCCAAAGCAACTGCTGGCCAAATTACTGCTGCTGCCGCTGAGTCCTAGACTGAGTCGCGACTGACTGGCAGCCGCTGCCAGCTGCTGTGCCGCCGCCTTCATCTGCTGTACCCCTGCTGTACCCGTGGAGGAACCAGCTCCAATGCAAAAGCTCTGACTCTTGATCTTGAGGGCGCGGGGCGTCAAGCCGCTGGGTCCACTGCTTTCGGCACGGAACAGCTTGCTGCTCTGACTGGCCAGGTCAGCGGAGTCCTCGTCATCGCAGGCATTACGCTTGCGTTTCAACAAAGACTCCAGTTGGTTGCTCACGCAACCTTGGTGATCCGGCGAGAAGAGCGCCCGCTTGGAACGCTCCACACGATTCGCAATCTCGGGCTTGAACAAAGGCTTCGGTGGCATTAGCTGGAGGGACTTGGCTGGGCTTTGGAACAAAGCGCGTTTGGAGGTTTCCCTCGATGGACCTGGACCCGGTTTGATGAGATCGTTGCGGTAGAGACGTTTGCGGGCGGATGAAGTGGGCGTCTTGCGAGCTGGGACATTGAATGAATAGTTTTTAAAACTCAAAAGCTTATCTCTTATCTCTTGACTCACCTTTCTTTTTGCTGCCCGGCGTCTTGCGCTTGGGCGTGGCCTTGCGCTTGTTGCGTACTTTTCTGTGAATTTTGATCACGGAAATTAGTTGCATTATCGAGAGAGTTATAAGATGGTTACTCACTTTTTATCTAACAATATTTGTGGTCCAATTGAACTGTTTAGCTTCTGTGAGTTGGTGGCCAGATTTGCCGATGAAAATATGGCACGTCGCTTGGCCAGGTGACTGAGGCGATTGCCAGGCGATTGGGTAAGCATTCTAAGGTTGAAAAATGGTAAGTAAAACCTTCTAAGAAACCAGAGCAAGGTTATAAACTCACTTCATCCGCATATTTCGCTTCTTAGCACTCGAGGGGGAACGCACATAGGAAGTGGCTGTTTCCACGCCCACATAGCGATCCACCACGGACATGCTGAGGTATTCATTTTGTTCGGCAGCCTTGTTCAAGTTGTAACTCAATCCATGTTGTCTCACGCCCAGAACCTCCCGCCAGCCCATGCTTTGGGCTTCCAGCAGACTGTGCGTCGGGCGGAACAAGGAAGAAGTCGTCGTCGCACTATCCTCACTATCAATGGCCTGCGTCGTACTGAGCGCGTCCTTTGACAGAAAGTTGAGTACATTTGCCTTCATGCCGAGCACCGTTTTGATCACATCCATTTCGGGATTGGTCACCGTGGGCGGTGGGCGTACGCCCTGCAAGCAGCGGCGTATCCGACGATAGAGCTCCCGCTCCCGGCGACAGTTCTCCAAGAAATGTGAGCGCGGATCGTTGGCAGTTAGCTGGGTGGCCGCCGACATGTCCAGTGTCTGCTCATCCACGAAGCTGGACTCTGTGGCGCGGGCACATCGCACATCGCTGCTGGTGCACTGTGACTCGTCCAAGGTCTCGGGTAGATCTTCGAGTCTGGTTGCCTTCTCCTCTTGTTCGTACGCCTCCTCGTCGCTCTCGGCAAAGAGATCGGGCGAGCGTTCGTTGTTGAACTTTTGCTGCGAGGTATTCAGCGAGGTTTCCAGCACGATGGAGAGCCGGGGGGGATTGGGATTGGCATTGGAGGGACCCGGCTTCTCCTCAGTCAGACTTTTGATTTTGCCATCGAAGGAGAGACTCCCCGTCGTCGTCGTTGTTGCGGTTGCAAGTTCAACCGACACCGACACGGCCATGTCCACGGCATTGCAGCTGTTCTCCTCGATCAGCGAGTCGTAGAACCGGGGAAAGACGATCTTTCCCGGCGAGGGACCACGGACGACGGCAGGGGAAGGCTCCACTTCGGGCAGTTTGAGGTTCTGCAGCTGGGAGCCATACAAGCGCTTGTTCACCTGACCATAGGGACTGTCGCCGAAGCCCCTAAACTGGGAGTCCTGGCTGCCGGGCTTCGGGGCAGAGGCAGGTGGTGGCGTGGCGGTGGTGCTGGTCTCTGGAGTTGTACGGGTCAAGCTCAGTGGCTTCGGTTTCATCAGATACGGCAGATTTAAGTGCTCCTCGTCAGATATGTGGCCCTCATTGTTTTCACTGAGCGAAGACTGCAAATATGAGAGGAGTTTTTAATGGTTTAAGAGGTTTTAATGGGGGCTTAAGTCGCATTTTAATCTCACCCCGCTGCCCGTGGAAGGCTCCGATTCATAGCTGTTGTTTATTTTATTCCTCAACGAGTTGCTGGTGGCCATTCTTTGAATAAAAATAGATTCTTTGTTGTAGTTATAGCACCAAGTTATAGCTAAGGCACGCGGCACCCCATGTACAGGCTCGCTCTAGTTGTGGTTTTGGAGCACTTTCTGTGCTCGGGGAGGTTCGGTAAAACGAAAGCGAAAGTCCACAATCATCAGGCATTGATTAATTCCTTATCACCAGCGCATCAATCTTGATGAAAGTGCATTTACCTTTTGGAAATGTGGCACTTTCCCAGGTAAGGGGGGAAAACTAAGCAGCAGCCCAAGCGAAAAACGCGCGTAGACCGCCGGATTTTAGGGGCATTTACTGCCCTTTTGTCGCACGCCCCGAGCCTCTCTTCCGTGTCCAGTTGTGCGTGCGACCTGGCGGGACCTAGTTCATCTTAAACATTTGTATTTAAACACATTTAATCAGTTTAATTCGGTTCTTTAAACGCTGTTATTGAAAATTGCTCGCCGCGGCGTTGAACATCTGCCTAGTTTTTGGCGGTGGTGCTAACGCGTCACGAGAATGCCAGCAACGATACTATCGTTACAATATGCTAGTATGACCAGCTGCCGCAAAACATCGGTGTTTCAGAAAATTTTAATTTAATTTATTTTTTAATTGACTGCAATGCACAATTATGGTTATATTAAAAATAAAAATCAAAATATTTAATTCCTTGGTCTAATAAAACAAATTTAAAAAATGGATAACTGAGATCATTTCTTGTAAACATTAGTTTATAAATTTTGTCCGGGCTAAGGCGTGTCCTACTGTAAGATATAAATTGCCCAACTTTGCTGAAAGAAGTAAAAGGCACACTTTTTATAAAGTATGATTAATTTTTTATCTTATAATTAATCCAATTTTTCGATCTTAACGATGTTGCTTGCACCACCAATTGAATAGGTTTAATAAAATAATACAAAAAAATACAATAAAATCTGCTTATTTTACGTACCTATCGTTTGCTAACGATGCATCGATGGTTTCGCACCTCTATTTTCCATCGGTCGTTGTTCAACACTAGTCTTCGTTGTCTTGTGGAAAAAGTTGGGTGATATATTTTTCGATTTAACTCATTTCGCGCTGATTTATTGCTTCTTCCGACTCAAACCTAAGAATCAGAGTTCACGAGAGGCGCTTGCTGAGCAGGCGCACCTGGAAATTCAAAAGACTGAAAACCGTAAAACACCCATTCGCCCAATAGGAATCAAACTGTATCGCTGCACCACACACCTGCACTGAGACGTGGATCGGGGAGAGGTGTGTGTGTGCATCGCGATTTCTAATCACTCGCAAGACTTTCTTCCACAAAAAGTAAACCGAAAAGAGCCCGCGGCCCAGCCATTAAGAACTGTGCCGCCACCGTTTACCCCCAAAAACGCCGTCCAATTCCGTAAGCCCAAGCAGGCTAATATAATTAAATAACAGGAAGAACACAGAGAGAGAGACAATAGAGAGAGATAGACAGAGATAGAGAAGTGGGGCACCTGGCGGCGGGCAGGGCGTTTTTTCAGAGTTTCGCTTTGAATCTGGACAACGAAGACGACAAGACGTAAGTGGAATTTGGAATGTTTTAATTACTTAACTCTTAACGCGAGAAGAACTTTCGCTGAAACAGGCACATGCATGAATAAGTTTAATAAAATAATCATAAAGTCTGCATATTTACGTACCTATCGATTGCTAACGATGCATCGATGTTTTTGCGTTTTCTAAACTAACTGTTTCAAACTAACTGTTCTTGTTCAAAAGAGTATTGCATGCGTGTGTGTGTGAGTGTGTTCTGTTAGAAATTACTGTATCTTTGCACTTCTTTCCACTAAATTCCACAATTCCAGCGAACCATAACACCCAAACATGAATGGACAGGCACCGAGCATTGGCGCCTCCAAACTGGATCTATATGTCACGCACCTGGACTTCGTGGGCCCGTACCTGAAGGTCTACGGCCAGGTCAACCATGAGGCCGCCATCCTCGTCAGCAAGGGCATCGAGAAGGTGCTGCCCGCCTGCTTCGGCATCGAGCCCAGTTGGAGCGTGGAGCGCCAGCAGGCCCTGGTCACGCCCGGCGTGATCTGTGCCTACAAACGGACAAATGGTCCAGCGCCCGGCGACGTGGACTACATGAGGGCCCGAGTGGTGTCCGCCGAGCTTGAGGGCCAGCAAATGCGTACGGAGGTTGAGTTCTTGGACTATGGCAACAAGCTCACAGTCAAGGGCAAAGATGTGAGTACGCGACGAAGATCTCCTTTCAGAGTTGTTTCCTTTAATCGCTTTTGTCCGTTCTTCCTCCTCCCCAGTTGATATTCCCCAAGGCACCAAAGCTCATGCAGAACATTCCGCTGCTCTGCTCCCAGTACATAGTTCTCGGCATGTGCCACGACTGGGGCCAGGGTGATCTGCCGGGTGTCCGTCAGTTGATTGTCAATCAGATCGTTCACTTGGAGGTCGATGCCACGCAGATATGTGGCCAGAAATTTGCCACCGTTCGCTGGAAAGATTTCCAGCTGGACGAGTTCCTGGTGCAACAGCGGAAGATCGGTGCTCCGGTGGCCAAGCAACTCATGCTGGATCATTGCCGCAAGCTGTGGAAGGATGCGCCGCAGTCGCCGCTGGCGGAACATAATAATAACACCATAAACAACAGCAGCTCAATGACGCCGACGGACATTGCAAGGGAGCAGCTGGCGTCGCGCCGATCCCTAGCCGCCCGCTTAGATGCTCAGCGCTCGGTTCAGGTGACGACATCATCGCCAAGGCCACTCAATAGAGACTCGGTGCCGCTAGCTAATGTGGTATGATTTCAGCTTTCCCGCTTAGAAATCGATATGGTAACCTTATCCTAACTTCCAGACAAATGTACAGATGCCAGCGCACGGCCTGGCCAATACTCAGAAACCGGCTTACGTGCCGCCGGCCAATAATCCTTATAATCGTGCCAATTATCAGCCCGCTGAGCCGGCTGCTGCTGCTCAACCTTATGTGCCCAAGGCCGCCCGATCGCTTTACAATTACTATAATGTCCGGCTGAATCAGCCGCAGGCCCCACAGAAAGTGTTGCCGCCCTTTAATAATGCCCATCCGATGGCCTATCAACAGATGAGTTATGTCCCCGCACGTTTTACGCCGCCGCCCACGCCGACGTCGGCGGCACACAGAGCAACACAGCAACGCGCCATTCCGGCCTTCCGGACCACCAGCTTGACAGTGGGCCTCACCTACGACGTCTACATGAGCTACGTTGAGAACGCCGTCCATCTGTTTTGGGTTCAATTGAAGAGCAGCCTGAACGATTTAACTGCCATGATGGGAAAGATTGAGAAGACCCACTTGAAGCCACTCTCGCAGGCTCCGGAAATCGGAACAGCTTGCGTGGCCCGCTTCGCGGATGATGGTAACTTTTACCGCGCTCTGGTGAGCGCCATCATTGGCCAGCGTTTTCGCGTGGTCTACGTGGACTACGGGAACTCTGCGCTGCTGCTCATTAGCGATCTCTTCCAAATACCCGCCGAGCTGTTGGAGATTAAGCCTTTCGCCTATCGGTTTGCCTTGGCGGGAACCAAGGAGATCGAGCCCATAGACGAGAGCATGAGGCGGATCTTCAAGGAACTGTGCACGTATAGGAACTTTCAGCTAACTGTACACGCGCCGGAGAGCGTGGGCTCCATGCAGACCTGTCACCTCATGCAGAATGTAAGTGGGAGGAGGGTGAGAGAAAATCCTCTTATTTTCTGTTATTTATTTTCAGGGCTCTAATATGCTGGAGCGACTGCGACAGATGAAGGATACGCGCCTCTCGTACACCAAGGCCGAGCAGCTGCAGAACGACGATGAAGTGGAGATCCGATTCATTGATTCGCCCAGCAATTTCTATGTCCAAAAGGTGGCCAATGTGGAGAAGTTTGGCAAGCTGATGGATGAAATGTACTCTTATTACAATGCCAACCAGCGGGTGCCCGAACAGTTGATCCTGGGAGCACCGTGCATGGTGCGCTTCGACCAGGAGTGGTATCGTGCCGAGGTCCTGCGCGTGGATGACACCGTGATCGTGCGTCACGTGGACTTTGGCTACGAGCAGGTGGTGAAGCGTCATTGCATCGGCCACATAGCCGAGAAGCATCTCGAAATGCCACGCCAGGCGGTCAAGTGCTGCCTGAAGGGATTCGAGAACAGCGATCTGGGCAAGGACAAGATCACCGATCAGTTTGAGATGCTGGCCGAGGACTCGAACATTCAGCGTCGCACCTTCAATGTGCGCGTCTTCCGCATTGAACCCGACGGCCTCAATGTGGTGAATCTGATGGCCAAGAACCTGAATGTGATGAAGAAGCTGTACAAGCTCTCGATGCCCTTCGAGAAGTACCTGTCGCTGGAGAAGGGTCACTTCAATACCACGCACACCGAGTCGCTGATCTCCTCGGAGCTGGACAAGAGCAACGTTTTGAACTCGACCAGCATTGTGGAGATTGAGAAGGAGAAGCAGCAAAAGCAATACAAGGAGCCAGTGGTTGTTGTTGATTCTGGCAAGGGAAGCAGCAAGCAGTCGGGTGACTGGGACAAGCGCAGCTCCACATCAGCGGGCTCCAAGGACAGCAGGCGGCAGCAGCTGCCGCAGGTTGAGAGATTTGATCGCCATCTCGATTCCAGCTTCGATACCCAAAGCACCGGCAGCTACGCCAGCGGCATGAGCTCCCCCCGCAAGGGAAAACGTCAGCAGAACGGACGCCTGCAGACTCAGTCGTCGCCCAGAAAGCAAGAGGCGAATAAAAATACGTGAGTTTCAAGCTTAAAGAAGTAAATTCAAAGTAAATATTAATCAATATTTCCCTCCAGTCGCTTTAGTCTGAACGAATCTCCGCGCAAGACTCCGCCAGATGTCCAGCAGAAGAATCAGCGCTCGCAGAATGCACCCCAGGGCTTTGCCCAGAAGCCGCAGCGGCAAAAGTCCACCTTGGACGGCAGCTCTTCGAAGCGTTCCAGTGGCGTGGAGAGCAGCGATGCTGCCGCCTCCTCCTCCAACGAATCGAGACCGGAAAAGTATGTTCCCCTCGACAAGCCGTATTTGCTGCAGGAGATGAAAATTCCTAGCAAGGAGGCGGCCAGTCTGTCCTGGTGGGTCTCACCCTTCCAGTTCTACGTGGTGCCCAAGAGCCTGGCTGCCAAGTACGAAGGTGGTTTGCTCCGCGAGATGCGGCAGTTCTACCGCCAGAAGCCGCATCAGCCGCTTCAGCTGAAGGTCGGCTCTACGGTGGTTGTGCGTCAGCGCAAAGATAACGCCATTCTGCGGGCCACAGTCGTTGCTTGCAATCACATGATCCGCAAATATCGAGTCTTTTGCGTGGACACTGGCAGCCTGATCACGGTCACCTCGGAGGATGTGTGGCCGCTGGAGCAGCGGTTTTTGGAGGCACCATGCCTGGCCCATCGCTGCACCTTCGACAGCGTGCTAACCAACTATGACCCGCTGTACATTGTGGATTGCATGGAGAAGTATGTGCCGGTCAATGCCAAAGTGGAGTGCGAATTTCTGTACAAGGAGAGGAGCAGCCAAAGTGGATGTACCTACTCGATAAATTTATTTGTGAACGGAGCGTCGCTGCGGCAAACCCTGATCAAGGCGGACTTGCTCACTGAGGTGGCTCCAGGTGAGCAGCTGGATTTATTGTTTATCGGTTTAAATATTCCTTTTTCTTACTTTCCACAGAGGTTCGTGTGAGTCTTTTGGCTGGCCAACAGATCCGGGGCAAGTTCAGTTTCATTCGGGACATGACCAGCTTCAAGGTTCAGTTCGACAACTGCAACAATGTCAACTTTATGTGCAGCTATGACGATGCCAAGTTTGTCAAATCGAATCCGGATTTGGCCAGGCGTTTCAAGGAGTTTTACGAAGGGAAATCCTTTGCTTTTAATGTCAAAAATGTCTGCGAAAATAATATGTAAGATGTTAGATTTCAATATGATGGCACTTTCTATAATATTAATTGTGATATTTACCTTTCTTTTTAGCATTTACCTGCGCCCTGTAATGCCGCTCTTCAAGGAGGATCGCAAGGCATTCATTTGTCCCCATCCCGTGGCGTGGAGCTCCTTCAAGGCGCTGGTGGCTTTTACATCGAAACCCTACCGCATCTTTGTTCAACATGTGGCCACAGATGGTGCCATTAACAATCTCCTGGATGACATGTTCGAGTTTTATGAGTCGCAGGGTAAGAACAAGCATTAAATTTCAATGTAATTACTCATCATATCCTCCTCTCCCCCAGGTGTCCCCCTAAAGAAATACGAAGCGGGACAGATTTGTGCTGCGCACAGCGAGGACACCAATTGGTATCGAGCACGAATCTCTGGCAGAGATTCAACGGCAGCACGCACCGAGGTCTTTTACATTGACTACGGCAACACGGAGGTGGTGAAGCGTGAGGATATCCGGGCATTGGACGATAAGTTCTATGCGAACAGCAGTGGCTTTGCCATCGAGGTGAATCTGCCCATTGGACGGCCGTCCAACGATGCAGAGAAGCTGCAAAAACGTGTTGCTGAACTCCTCGAGGGTAATGTGGTCACCATCAAACCGCTTGAGGTGCGGCGCAATCATCTCATCGCCGATGTCAACCTGGAGAGCGGCGAGAGTGTGGTGGATAGGCTCAAGGCGGAGAAGCTCATTCCCGGCAAGGATTTAGACTACTTGCGCAAGCAACTGGACAAGGGAAAGTCGCGCATCTACGAGTACATTGAAACGGTGGACTTGACTCTGGATGATGAGGAGGAAAAGGGACGTGGCAGCAGCAGCAAGTCTAGTTCGCCCAAGAAGAAGCAACAACAGAACGACAGGGAGCAACGTGAACCCAAGAAACCGAAGCAAGTGCAAGCTGCACCTGCGCCTTCGCCGGTTCCTCCTAAAGCGGCCCCCACACCGGTTCCAGAAGAGCCAAAGCCAAATCCAGTTCCTGCGACTGTAAAAGAGCCAGAAACCAAGGCAGTTGTTAAGGCAGAACCAGAACCAGAGCCTGAACCCAGGCCGGTGCCTGTTAAAGAGCGTGCAAAGATCACTCCCCCTCCCGAGGAAGATCCCTTCAAGGACATGGAAAAGGCGGTGCTTAGTCACTGCGACAATCCGGCCCACTTCTTTGTCCACCCCATTGAGCAGCTGCCCGAGATTAATCGCCTGCAGGAGAACCTGCAGATTGTGTCGCCGTCGCTGCCTCAACTGCGGAACGTGGTGAACGGGGCCGACTGCATCTCCCTGTACTCCGTGGACAAGAACTGGTATCGCGCCAAGATTATCGACGCTGAGCTGATGGTGCTGCAGTTCGTGGACTTTGGCAACACGGACTGCGTTTCGGACACGTCGGACGTCAAGGAGAGCATGTGGTCACACATCGAACCCTTCTGCCTGCCCTGCGCCCTGCCCATTCGCCCCAAGAACACCGCCGACTGGGTGGATGCGGCCAATGGGATCTTCAACGAGTCGTACACGAAGAATCTGCGCTACGAGTATCTCACCCAGGGTGACCGCCAGACTGTCAGCTATGTGAATCTGTTTATCGATGGCGAGGATGTTGCCAAGAAGCTGATCGCCGATGGCTTTGCCAAGCCGCTGGAGTACGTCAGCAGCGGCTGCACTTGCTACATTTCGCATGTCAACGGCATAGGCGACTTCTACATCCAGTTGGAGCGGGACTCCAAGGCGCTGGAACTGATTGAGATGTTCCTGCGGGGGGACGAGGAGAAGCTAAAGCCGCTGGAGAGATTCGAAAAGGGAGCCATTGTGGCGGCCCTCTTCGAGGATGACGAGCTGTGGTATCGCGCTCAGCTGTTGAAGCAACTTCCAGATGGCCGCTACGAAGTGCTCTTCATTGACTACGGCAACCAATCCACCACCTCCAAGTGCCTGCTGCTCTCCGAGGAGATTGCCAGCCTGCCCAGCTTGTCCAAGAAGTGCTCGCTGCAGCTGCCGGAAGCCTACACCTGCTGGTCGCCGGAAGCGGAGGCCAAGTTCGCGGAGCTGACTGGCGAGGGAGAGCTGATATTCACCACACAACTGGTGAAGCCCGGTCAGGATCAGGTGACGATACAACTTTTGCTGGACGGCGAGGACATCAACGAGCGCCTGCTGCCGCTGTGTCCACGCAAGGAACCGACGAAGGCCTCCAGCAAGGAGTCGCTGACAGAGGGCGGCGGCGGCGGCGCCGCTGTGAAAACCAAAGCTGCCATCACCCACGTGGAGAGTCCATCTGAGATGTACCTGCAGTTCGCTGAAAAGGAACCCTTGCTGGACATCATCATCGAGAAGCTCAATGATGGCACATTGCAGCTGAAAAAGGAGAAGGCAAAGCTGGACGAGTTGCTGGTGGCTCAATTCGACGAGGACATGGAGTTTTATCGCGTTCGCGTCGTGGAGCTACTAGACGATGGCAAGTATCGCGTGATGTTCATTGACTACGGCAACTCCTCGGTGGTGGACAAGCTCTACGACATGCCCGAGGAGTTCAAAACCATTCCGGCAATTGCTGAGATCTGCCGACTGGAATCCTGCGTTGATTTCGAGAAGAACAAAAAACTCACGCTGGTGAACATTCAAGCGCTGCTGGACTGCTGCAACGGCGATGTTGTGGTGGAGTTCCTGGACAAGTCAGCGAGTCCTCCCTTGGTGAGGCTGATCACCAACGACAAGAAGGCTTTGAATATTTACGAGCAGCTGCAGAAGGTGCTCACAACGGAGCTGACCATCATCCAGAAGCGGAACGAGAACTCCGAGTGCGTCATTTCGCACGGCAGCTCACCCAAGAGTTTCTATGTCCAACTGAAGAACAATTCGTCGGAATTGGATGTGATTGTTAAGACACTGCGTTCGCTGACCAAGGACCAATTGCAGGTGATTAAGGCGCCATCAAAGGACGCCCATGGTGTTTGCTACTCTCAGGAGGATGCCTGCTATTATCGCTGCACCATCAAGTCGATTTTGGAGGATCACAACAACGACGGCTATGAGGCCTTTTTGCTTGACTATGGCAACACCATCACCGTGCCCGAAATTTGGAAATTGCCTCAGGGAATTGAACAGATTCCACCGCAGGCTCTTCATTGCCAGCTGGGGGAACTTCCCGTCGATGTGGCCGAGGAGAAACTGGAGCAGGCTTTTGTCGCCCTGCTGGAACAGCACTTTGGCGAGGTCTACCAGATAACCACTCAACCGAGGGAAGATGAAGCGAAGCCCATGCTAGCAAAGCTTTGCATCAACTACAAGGACTTTGCCCAGGAGCTGGCCAGCACAGTGGCCGGAGTGCAGAAGCCCCTCGAAGCAGAGCTGCACAACTGCTTTGTGGTGCAGTACGACGGCCCCACCTCCTTCTACGTGCAGATGGAGAGCGAGGTGCCAGAGCTGGAGAAGATGACGGATAAGTTGCTGGATGCGGAGCAGGACTGGCCCGTGTTCAGTGACCTCAAGGAGGGAGCCCTGTGCGTGGCCCAGTTCCCGCAGGACGAGGTCTTCTATCGCGCCCAAATACTCAAGGTGCTGGGGGACGACAACGACAACAAGTGCGAGGTGCACTTCATCGACTTTGGCAACAATGCGGTGACCCAGCAGTTCCGCCAGCTGCCCGAGGAGCTGGCCAGGCCGGAGCGTTTTAGCAAACACTGTGAGCTCGAGGCGGCCACCATGGCCAAGTGCGATGTGGCCCAGCTGCAAACGTTCATCGACACGCGCTGCTCCGAGACATTCCAGGTGGAGATACTGGCCACCAAGGGCGAGGGCACCAATGTGGTTCGGCTCTTCTACCAGAGCACGAACATCAGCGAGAAGCTGCAGAGCCTGCAGGAGGAGGAGCCCTGAACTGGACTAGCTTCCTGTTGCAGATTGTGATTTGTTTGTGGCCAATCAAGCGCCGTATTATCGATTAAGTTAACCGAGTTGAACTTATTCAAAGCATCGGGGAGGAGATGGAGACGGAGGATACCTCACGGAAGCAGCTTCATTGATTTTTCATGGAAAACCAAAATGAATGCTTGAAATACTTTTTATTTAATTAACAGATCATCAGCAGAGATCAGAATACGGAAAACATAAAACCATATTATCACCAAACAAAAAAAAAACAAAACAAAAAATCAAACGAAAAACGAACAAAAAAAAAAAAACGAAAAAACACCAAGAAAATGTATAAAAAACAAACGAAAAACATGTTAAGAAAAATGTAAAAAAAATGTGAAAGCTAGAAAAAATGATCACTAACTGAAGGATGTTAGTAGCGAAGAACGATTTATATTTATATGATTGCTCAATCTTTTGTAAAAAAAAAACAACACACATTTTACATAATCAACGAAGAAAAGTGGAGAGAATATCAAAGCTCCAAAAGAATTATTTATTTTTCACTTAACCTTATTTTTATTTCTTTTCTCGATTAACCAAACTCTTGAAGAATCACTTATTTCGACCTTTTGATTTTCTATACTCTCATATCTTAACAAACAATTCAAAAAGAGAACATTGCAAAGCGAAGACTAAAAAAGCCACATAAGGCAAATAATGGAATATGGGTTTATACATATTAAAACCTTTAACCACGATGTCATATTTTTCTACCAATTCTTTTTCATGTTGTGAACAAAAAGTGTATAATAAATACGATGAAAAGCAAAGTGATTTCAAGTGTTTTATTAACTGGGGTTCGGATATGAAATCAATATATTTAAAATATTCCAAACTTTGATATAGATCTTAACGTTCAAATATCGATAAAATATATCAAGAAAAAACCTGAAAAATATCGTGTTCTTATCGAAAAACAACGTTAACTTTAATACAAGTTTATCGAAATTTCAAATATTTTACCATTGACATTTAAGTACTGATATCGATAAGATATTCGAAAAATTTAATTTATTTTGTCACTACATATCCATCATAATTTTATATTGATGCATTATGTTTCTTTCAATATTTCTGCCATCCCTGCCTGCAGTTCTACCTGAAGTTCAACCCGGTGCCAGGTAGCAATTAGCGGTCTCGTCACTCGGGGGATTTATGGGTTTATGGTTGAACTAGAACAAGACGCCGGTGGAAGTCTCTGCAGACATGAGAGATCTTGGCTTGTCAGTTGAAGGTGCTGCTGATAAGGACTGGGCATTAGGACGCCTTTGCCCACATTTATGGCCCGGGTTAAGGTATCATTTCTTGGTATCAGCGTATCATTCATCACTTTGGCTGGCTTGACAAAACGACATAACATTCCATACGCATTTACACTTGTTTTTCGTGGCGATTTTATTAAGAGATCGATGATTATCGTTTGTTTGCTAATTGGATGAGTGGATGAGCTAAATCAGTAATATCCACACTCGGGCTGTCAAAAAATCTCGCAAACAACTCAATTTCCAGATATATCAGTTTCCATTGCGCTTATCACGGAGCAACGAGAGCGCACAGAGTGAGAGAGGTCTCTTCCGTGGACTCTCCCGAATTTCCACCGAGTTTTCCCGCTGCAGCAGACCCATGTGTCTGCGTGTGTCTGTGTGCTTTATCAGAGTTTTTCGGTGCGAGCAGTGCTCGGCGGCGATCGTCGGAGTCCGAAAGGCAAAACCAAAAAACACAGAACCGATCTCGGCGTTCGTTTCAATTCCATGTCTGCGGTTGAATTGAACGGTTCCGGCTAACGTGCACGCTCCGTAACGCTCGCTATAGCTTATTTTCCGGCTACAACCTGGGAGTGATCACTGAAAAGATCACAAAGATTACAAAATTATTATCTAAAATATATTAAAATAGTGAAAGCATCTTTTAAGTTTAAATTGCAAGTGTTAAAATCACACAAAATAGATCAGAAAATAGAGAAATCGAAACCAAGTTCCTAGTGAAGTGAAGTGCTATATAATGATCCTGTGCCTGCTCAAGGATTAACCACTCAAACTATAAATGGGATTATACCTGAAGACCACTGGGAATACCTAAGAGGTAAGTCTGTTTTTACTATAGATTCTCTCTTTAGTTTTAATTTTAGTCAGGGGGAACCCTATGAGTAGTTGTTTTTTTCGGGGTCCGTCGGGTTATCATCTATGGAACCACATAATAGTACGTTCTAAGTAGATTACACAACAGCTGCGCTTCTACTTATATTAAATTTTCTAATCAGAAAACTTAGCATTGAAATGTTGTGCCCCGGTCTCTGTAAGTGTCTGGATCTGAAAGAGTCTCTTTCTGTCCCACCTCCCCTACACAGCATAATGCGATAGAGTCCGAACTTAAATTGATTTCAATTAGCGACAATTGGAGGCTTTCTGTATACACACCAGGCAGGCATATCTTGTAAAAGGAATGAGAGTTATACAGAAAGGCAGTACCTAGTACTCCCTGCTCTGTATATACTACATATAGGTACAAAAAATTCAGAGTAAAAAGAATGAGTGTTTATACAGTAATTAACTTTTATTAAGAACACCTGCTTATCACGAGGGGGAAAGACTAATCTTTACAGCGATTGTGTCAGAACATGAAAGAGGGGAAAACTCAGTTGGAGAGTCTACAAAGTCTACTGAGATATCAAAGAAACTCCCCTTATTTATCCAAGAGATACTTCAAGTTCTAAACATAATAAAGTATACTTTTTCAGGGCATTCCTCCTGTATTATGTGGCAGTTACTCAAAACTGTAACTGTAGCTTAGGGCTCCACCAGTTCGATTGGTTGGGATTCTTTTGTTTTTTCCCCCCTTTGGAAATGCCTTCTTGATTGTGTTTAATTGAAATAAATGAACAACGCTTTTTTTTCTGCCGTTCTTGCCGTGACTGTTATTGCCGTTTCAATTTAATTTTTTTTTGTTCTTTAATTTGGAAAGAACTCTATAGCGGAAAGGGGAACAAAAGCTGATAAGAGGAGTAGCACTTGACTTGTTCTGATAACAAAATGTATGGTCTTATTACTCAAGGCGAATTCGGGTTACAAAAGAGGGTAACCAAGATCTTCTGACGACACAGAAAACGATAGTAAAAGTTGTCACTGGCAGTGTTTCATCACCAGAGAGTCACGGCAGAATCTCAGAAAAGTCCAAACAGATAAATCTTCAACGTGCTCGAGAGAAATGTGAATAAATCTTGGGGCCCCATGGATCACACACCTGTTGAGGGGTGAGGAGAAGAGGTGGGAGGGGGATAGCCCTCGGCGAAAGATATACTATAACCGATAATATGCATATATATGAGTGTGCCGACGCCCACAATGTGTGACAGGAACTATCACAAGAGCACATAAATCCATTCACAAATGTTTAGAATGTTATTAAAATATTTGATACTAATTTCGAGATTTTTTTTCTTGGGGCCATTTTTTACGGGCGGCTTTGTCGATATTCTTGTTTCGTTCGGTTATCCCCATAATCGCTTGGCCCCGCGAGCAGATAAATAATCCCTCGTCGTCATATTTATCATATCGGGGCAGGCAGGCAGGCAGGCTGGAATCCGTATGGATCTCATGCATCTCGCGTCCCGGCGAAGTGGGAGGTGGCCGTAGGCGACCATTCCGATCCGTAACCCATTTCTGCCACCCCATTCGCATGCATGTTCCATTGTTTGTCTGTTGGTCTGTTAGTCTGCGGCAACAGCCGCTTGATTGAGCCTAATATATAAATAAATATTGGAACAAATGCGGCCAAAGTGGAAAGCATAAATTCTGACCCGCACCTCTAGCAAGAGCTAAAGCTAAAGCTGATTCCTTCACTCCGCGAGGGGGAGTTCTCTTTTATATTTCTTTTATATCCAATGTCGGCATTAGCCCTTTTTATGGCCAATTTTTCGTTGAATTCTGAGCCCCCTTGAGCGGAAGACGTAGGAATTCCATAAGGTATGATGGCTGTGCTTTCTGCTTAATTTTAATTTAAATATATGAAAATATATTTATAGCCATTGTTGCGGTCGCTGTCAGACCCAAAAAGAGTGTGGAAATAGCTTCAATATTTTCTTGTTTGATATATTTTCTGCCTTTGCCTGTGTTGTTCTTATTTTTTTTTTTTTCGCTGATTCGTACGACTGTCGAAGGTGGAAAACACTGGGTGGCGAAAGCATGCTCCTGGGCATTAGCTCAGCATATGCCTTTCAAGTGGAGCGCAACAGTTTTTGGTCAAAGGCCAAGACACTTTGGGGGAAAATACCCCTAAAATGAAACGGCAGCTAAAAGCGGCCCATGAATCATTGTTTGCGGAGAGCTAATATGACCGACGTATTGTTACTAACTTTATAATTGATTAGCCGCCCCGTTGCGTTGCCTTTTGTAATTGGCCCAGAAAGCGATCTTATCGGTGGGCTCATTGCGTCTTAATTCCGCCACTTGGACGGGCTCATGCCGATTTGCCAATATGAATGGATACCATCGTTCATCATTCATTCCTCCTGGCAGCCGTTTAAGGTTTGGGTAAACACTCAGAGGGCGACAGTGACCGTTTGCTGACGGCGACACTTGATTTCCCGAAACAAAGCTTTCAGCTGCGACAGCAATTAAACCGAATGTCACAAATGCAAAATCACAATACTCAAGAAATTGCTCATGAGGTTGGGTTTCCATTTTCACAAAGCAAAACAAAAACTGCAACGAATATGTATCACGCAAAGGCAGCGAAAAATGTTGCTGGAAACGTGCAATTTTCTAATTGCCCTTCAATGGGGCGTGACAGAGATATTAACAATGGGTTTCTGGCCATTTCCATTTCAAACTAAACTATTACCAAATGTGCCTTTTCGGGCCAAGATCATGTCAAGATATATATATTCTGAGGCTGCGTTACTATATTCCCGTATAAATCACTATATGGCAGGGCTATTTCTGGCCCATAATCGATTATTGTTTTTCGACTTTTTCCCCAGCATTTTTCTTTTTGGCAAATTGCGGCGATTCTGACACATTGAAAAGAGCCATAAAAGCATTCTAATGGAATGTATTTCCTATGATTTATTGCTACCCTTCTCCGGCTGTTTGATGTTGAATTAAAAGGCGTACACACATAGACCATGATAAGATACAAGAAAACAGGCACCACACACCCGAAGTGGATGAATCTATCTACCTAGCGGATTCCCAGTGACTCAGTTATTTCCAGGGCTCGTCTCTATTATTACCATTACTATTATTAGGGTTTGCAACTGTTTCCGCCGCTATGCGGAATCATCTTTTGTTGCAGTTGACACTGATTGTACGCTACGTATACGTAATGTGAGCCATGAGCATCACTCATACGCAGCCATGGCTTGAATGGTTCGCCTCTAATTCGGTTTGCAAGGTGCGGGAGATGCGCTTGATTGGATGCTTTCAGTTTTGGAACCCCAACCCCAACCCCAGCCACAACCAGACCAGACCCAGACCCCCAGCCATGAGCGGCATTGATCTTGTAAATCGCTAATTCGAAAATAAACGCTTTGACGCGCCCCATGCCCCCACCATTAAATGCCTTAGTTTATTATTCTAGTTGCAGTTGAGAAAATAAACAAGTTGGCGCCGAAATTCCCCTACAAAGCTCAACCATATATCCTTATATTTTATTTCAGACAGAGCATGGAACTGCATTGGCAGCTGCCGGCGATCATAGTGTGCCTTCAGATCCTGCTAGCCGACGCCTTTCTCCTGCAGGATGAGCGCAAGTGCAAGTATGGGCGGATTGAGAAGCTGCTACGGATACGGTGCTATGATCTGGACCTCAAGGAGGTGCCCCAGAATCTCAAGACCTCGGTGGAGGTGAGTAATGATCGGTGGGGTCAGCTATAGCGGGTGATCTGTATCTTAATTTATCGTCATCATGGCTATATAGTTCCCTTCCCCCAGTTAGCCTTAATTGGGCTTAATTAAAGAATAAAGAAGTAGCTTAGAGACTATAAATTCAGCTATATATATATGGGCATATTCCCACAGAAATTGCAAGCAGGCACAATAAATTCTGCCAAGTCAATATAAAATTATGTAATTTATGTGTGATTAATTCCATGATAAAAATGCGATGCCCAGTAGCGACCATTTAAGACCCTAGAACTCCCCTAACCCATTCATAATTCTATCACCTAATGATCTTGCAATTCACTCACAATTTGTGTAGGTTCTGGATCTATCGTACAATCGCATCAGGAAGCTGAAAAGTGGCTCGTTTCAGAAGTACACAGACATCAAGTTTCTGATGCTCTATGAGAACATGATCTTATCGGTGGAGCCGGGAACCTTTGAGCCGCTCACCTCGCTCCAGGTAACAATATGACATCTAATTAATCAGCAACTATGACTCTTAGCTAATCTTAATCTTAATTGGCGTCTCTTGCAGGAAATAGATCTGTCGAATAATGGACTGACTACCATACCCCTGGAGCTCTTCCAGCTGCCGCGACTGAGAAATCTCTATATTGACAGCAACGAGCTGGTGTCCCTCGACCTGCAGGCGCTGGAGAAGCCGATTAGGGCGCCACTGGAGTACCTCAACATAGCCAATTGTGAGCTCAAGGAGTTGCCCGATCTGGGCATATTGCCAAGTAAGCAAAACTTTAAATATATCACTGAATTGTGAGGTAGTAATTCAAATATATATTCCTTTCCAGAACTCTGGCAACTAAATGCCTCGATGAACCCCTTGCAGGAATTCAAGATCGACAGCCTGGCCAACCTGTGCCACCTCCGAGTCATCGACTTGACCAAGACACAGCTGAGCCAGTGCGGATGCCAGCAGGTCACCAACCATCTCATGATGCTCGGCGCCAACCCGCAGTTCGTGCCCGTTTGCATGGGTAAGTGTTTGGTTGGATGGAAGCGACATGGAAGAGGGATGCAGCAGCTGCTAATTTTGGCATATGACCAACTTGCAATTCCATTTTCAGAGGCGCTCGACATCCGTGAATGTCCACTGCCCTACAATCGGACGATCCACTCGGCGACGTTTGCCAGTTGCCAGACGACCGTCGAGTTGGACGAAACGCGGAGTCTCTGGCTCTTTGCGGCCGGCTGCTTTGGCGGCGTGTTCTTTGTGCTCTTAGGTGAGTTAATAAAATTATGATAATAAATTATTTTTAATGATCTAGTTTATTTTTAATTAAAAATACCCCTCTTCCCCTACAGTTCTGCTCTTCTGCGTGATAAGATGTCGCCGGAAACGCGCCCAGAGACGCCTGAGGAATGCCCAGCTGCGCAAACCGTTTGTGATCTCGCCCAGGAATGCCATCAACAATCGAAAGCCGGAGGACGAGCCTCTGCACTGTGATACTGCCCGAGCATAGCCCTGTAGTTACCTTAGCTTAGTTAGTTTTAGTGGCCAGCTATTTATTATACACTATTTAATGCCTTAGTTAAGCCTTAGTACAACCGTCTGTCTAGAGAATTGCCATGAATATTTTACCAAAAAGCACCAAAAACAAACTAACAAATCGAAAGAGATGCAATGTTTTGCTCAAATGCCACCGCTTAGGTACGTTTTTATGTAATTAAGTAACATAGAACTCGTAAGTCTGCAACGAACACGTTTATTTATAACGAATGACAATAAAAATGAAAGTTTTTAATGGGATTAAGTATTTTTTATTGAAGTAAAGTTGAAGATAATAAAAGAGATCAAATAACTATAATTGTTATCACTTTTTAAATAGGCGCCTACATAACCAGTGTTAGAAATGTAATACTTTGCAGAGTTTATAACACTGAAACTAAGGAGGGGTGAAAAAAGGAAAGTTTTTGCTTTTTACTTGTCACTTCTCTCAATAAATAAATAAATCAATTAATCATTTTCACTTTCTAAACAAGAAACAAAAATTAAAATGGTGAATATTATTTCCCATTTAAATTTTGTAAATTAAACTCATACCAATGAGCCGTATAAAATGCCTGAAAGAATGCTACATTAAGCAGAAAATGATCTGCAGATGCATTTGCTTATACATACTGCACTATGCACTATGGTCTGCTGACCAGCACTCAGATTCTCTTGCACTCAGGCGTTCGATTTTGCTGTTAAGGAGCTTTCTTTGATTCTTTCTGTTATGCAAAAACGTTAGCGTCCATCTCGAAAGGTATGTATAAGTATAAAGTGACCAAGTAAGTCTTGAAAAGAGCACGGCATTTCCTTTAACAAATTTCAAATTTTTCACAACAGCGTCCCCTCGTTTTCGAATTTGTAAATGAATTTGAATGAATTTTAAATGCAAAAGATTCTTTACATAAAATGTATTTTAATCTAACAGCGAAAAAAAGCTTCTTAACAACGAGATCGAGCGCCTAACATTTTTTTCTATAAATAATATGATGTTAAAGTGTAAAATTTTTAAAGTTGATTAACTCAATGGCATAATCATTAAGTAATAGAAGTTTTATGAATTAATCTTAAATTTTATTCACTCATTCCAATGCGAGCTATAGGATATAGTTTTCTGATCCGTATAATTGTTATTTAATTATGATTAAAAAAATACAATTGGTAAAGTTTCAAGTAGATAACGGAAGTTATAAACGGAGTTATTCATTTTGAGCGGAAAAAGTGGTCGATTAGACCATAGTGCACTGCAGCAAACCACCTCTCAAAAGTAGGCAACATTGTTTCTCATATTTTATTAATGAGTAAATTTGGGTTTATTTTAATTTAATGTAGTGATCATTTTTCTAACTTTATATTTAATCCCCCTTCTTTCATTTAAATGAATTAGAAAACACAAATTTACCTTATTCAATATTAAAAGCTGTGGAAATGCTAATTGACAACCCTGTTGCTCTCTTCGTTTATACTCTTCTGAATACATTGCTCTCACAAACGCCAATCTTCCTTCACTTTTGCATGACTTTCGCACCTTTCATACCGGTGCTCCCTCAAAGCTCTCACTCTCTGTCTATCTCTGTCTCCCTCTCGCGCGTTACGTTTATAGCCGGTCCAGCAATAGCCGGCGAGCTTAGAAGAAGAAGCGAAAGCAGAAATGAAATCCAAGCAAGCGGAATGAAAAATACAATTCCTTTGGCGCCTTCCTACTCACGAACACATACATACACACACAAGCTCCCCCTGGGTGGGGGGAGCTGGGATGGCGACTGCGCTGCCGGTGGCTCAGCGGTGGCACTTAGGCATTTATGCCCACGGCTAGCGAGCGGCCGCCTCAGATTCTCGTCATCACTCGTCGCTGGCGCATCGCAAACGCCTCGTTCCCTCGTTCTCGTACTCGAATCCAGTGTGAAAAGTTCACCGGGCACGCCCACCACCCACGCGAGTGCTTAAATCGAAAAATTATCCAAGAAAAGACCCCAAGAAACCCCTAACAAAATGAGCAGTAAGTTGGGAGGAGCACTGCAACTGCAATTCGCCATAAAAAAAAGAAATGATAAAAGAAAAGCGCAAAGCAAACGCAAAAAGAGAGTGTGTGTGCGTGCGTTCGAGCGTGTGTGTCTGTGTGTGTGCGTATGCATGGCTAAAGGCTGCAGGCTGCAACCGAAAGAAAAAAAGAGCCTGCCCCAAGTTAAAAGCTCTAATAATCCTCCCAAAAAAACCAATCCTCCCCCTCTAACATTTCATAACACTCGCTTGGGGAAGGAGTTCCTCCTCTTCTGCGGTTCTTAATCAAAATCATAGCGATAATCATTAGTCCTACTATTCTATATACTGTATTTATAAAATCGAGCATAGAGCGCGAGTGTTTAGCGACGTCGAAGACGACCTTTACTGACCTTCACCAGCGTCTGCTCTCCCCGCCCGTCCCACCGAGCCACCCCCTGCTCATGCCTAGCACCATTTAAATGTAGTTCGAAATACATTTTTAGCACCAGTCCATGCATTGCATTGGCATATTTGTTTGTTTATGAAAAGTATGTGCACGACAAAAAATACTGATAACGAAGCAGCAGCTTACACACATAACCTTCAAAGAGAGAATTTCAGAGGGAGCACTAGGCAAGAGCACTAAGCAGGAGAGTGGGAGAGAGCTCTCTCTCTCTACCGTTATGTTTGCACTGCGCTTTGTTGTGACATTCGCGTGATTTTATTATATTGATTTGGCGCTTTCTTTCGGTGACCCAGTAATAATCAAATCTTAGCGCCATTAGCCTTATCAATATATATTTGCATAATAGCCCTTATCAGTGCGATTTCCGCATCTGCGGCCCATTCAGATTTAGATTAGTGGGATGCACTTCGCCTTGGCATTTTTCACACGCGTTTGCTGACGTCCTGACGTCGATCCGATCATGTTTGAAGCAGCCCCTGAATACTATACGTCCCATTTGCCAGCCGGGCAGCCATATAATAATTTATAGATGTATTTCTATTTATAAAATTCGTCTATATGTACTCGCCGGGTGGAATTATGGCCGGCGACAGGCGCTAACAACGTTTGTCTGTTCGAAAATACCACTTTTCGAAAAAGTTTTCCACGCCCGAGAACATTCCTCGTGTCGCCGTCGTTGTCGCCCACTAAAAATGTTTTCAAATGAAATACAATTAACATTCTTCTGTAGAGAGAGATATTAATTTGTATTATTACATTATGCATCCTATTAAGGATTTTTAATATTTAAAAGTTCTAGGATTATAATATTTCGGTTCTATAAGTAAAGCTACGCTGACAGCTAAGCTGTCTTTAAAATAAGAATTCATTTACAAAAACACTGTTTTTATCGAAATTGCATTTACCCTATAATTTATGTACATATAACCACTTGCTGACGCACTTTAGCGATCAAGGCCTTGCTTGCAATGCTATAACTTATACAAAAATTATAAATTAAAGACAAAAAACAATATAATGAAATATAATTGCTTCTAGAAATGAAAGATCGCTCATCGTTCTTAAATAAATTTCCACATTTTTTCTGTGTGGGAGATCTCATTTCTCTCGTTTTCTCTTTGTGTCCCTAGCTAGAAAACCCATTAAATCTGCACGGATTTATGCCCGCATTAATCATCCGCCCAAGGCAACAGCTGCCTTGAGTTTTTCAGCCCGCAGGGATTTCCAGTAATTTCTGGGCACTCTCTCATCCCAGCTCCCAGCTCCCTGCTCGCAGCTCCATGGCTGTCATCCGCGGTGATTCAATTTCTAAAATTGCTGCGGTGGTGCCTGTACCCAAGCCAATGCATCGCATCGCCTACCACCAGCAGAAACAATCTTATTTCATTTCACTTCACATTGGCGGTGCTATTTTTAGGGGACTGCTCTTTCGGATACAAGAGTCGAGAGTCGCGGCGAGTCAAGAATCCACAAGATACACACAGCAGGCGGTAGGGAAAGAGATTTCCCGCAGAACTTGTTCCGCTCGCCTTGCACTCGCCAATTTGTGCGTTGGTGTCGCCACGAAGCAGTTCCTCTATCTCCTCCCCGCACATGCATTATGTGTGATGCATTCCCCATTAATACAGAGTGACTTCTAAGCCATCTCCAATGATAGTCTTAAAAGTTACGAATCCGTTTAAAGTCCTTTAGATATTTAAGTTCAGTTAGCTTTAAGAACTTTTATACTGTAATTTAAACCATTGGTAGTTAGTTTTTAAGTATTAAGTAGTCCATTTTATCCAAGTACCACTGTACCTTCTGTTTTATGCGCCGGCTGCAAATTGGCGCTCTGCTTCATTTAATCGGAGACCGTGATAAACGGGTTTCCGGGATGACATGGGCGCGGTACGAGGCATCTCCCTCAAGGTCTCGGCTGTTGTCCATTCATCTAATTGGTGACCCCATTCAGGGCGCGGTGTCTGGCACCGATTATCTGATCCGGGCCTCCAATGCGCTCCAATGGGTATTTACTCAGTCACTTGACCCAGACCCCGAAAGCTTAACCCTCCGACCTTTTTTGCGCGTTCGCCTTTAGCAGGGCGCTTTATCAGCTTTATTGTGCTACGCATGTACGTGGATAGGCTGAAAGCCAAGGCGCAAACTCTCTCCCCCAAAAGAAGAGAGATGTCAGAGAGAGAAAGAGGTTAGGAGAGGAGAAAGCTTTACTTCAGAGAGAAGCTTACGTTTCCTTGCTCTCTTAAGGCACTGTACAAAATATAACTAAAATAAATTTATTCTATTTATAAGCTTAAAACTAAAAAATTTATTTGACTCGCAGAAAAATTAGTTTAAAAGATCTTGCAACACAGCTTGTTAATGCATATATTTTTATTTATTTCGATATAAAATTGCAATTTTTAGTTTGATATGTCAATGAAAAGTTCCTCTATTCTGTGCTCTCAGTTTTAAGAAAATTTATTTAATTTTTCTCGTTTCAATTACTTTTACCCTCACAAAAAGGACTATAATTAACATGCCACGCAGTCAGCCTAATTTATTCTTTTTTAAAAGAGCTCTCCTCTCCTTGAACACTGACAAAAAACCGGCATTACTTTGGCGGGCGGATTTTCCCACAATCAGCTGTCACATAAATTGCTCATTTACTTATTCCTAAGTTTACTGTTATATATATTTTTTAAGGAAACTGTCGCGTCGCAACGCATTCGTTTTGACAATTTCAACAGTTGTTGCGAGATTTTATATTTAGACCGAGTGTTGTTTATTTTATTTTGTTTAAATCACCAAATTTATTTATGACGTCTGCAAAAATTCAAATTCTTCATCGTTTTTTCCGCCACATTTGAGTTTTTTTGATTGTTCGGTGAATTATTTTTGTTGTCATTTTTTGCACGCATCCGGTAAGTCAGAAAGTTAATAAAATTCATTATTTTTTGGCCGAAAGTAAATGATTTCATTTTTATTTTAGGCCCAGCGATTCATTTCACACACACAGAGTATAAAAGAAAGCATCTGCGATGTATCTTTCACTCGCACCAAGAACACAAAAACACCCACACACACACACACACCACACTTGCACATATCTGGCGGAGGATAAAGATAAAGATATCATACCGGACTCAGTCCAAAGCAAGATCAGGCCAAGATCAGCTTTAGATCAAGCTCAGCTATGGCTATGGCGAATGCATTCGAATGCCGCTGACTAGCAGATATCCCCAGGATATCCGTATCCGCATCCACACATCCTGTATCTGTATCCGCATCAGCATCAGCGAGAAGGTAGTTGTTGTTATCCATCTACTTGTTGTATCCTGCGCTTTCACAGTTCCTTTTCAGTTCCTTTTCAGTTCGCTTCTCTAAAACCCCCCAACACCATGTAAACCGACACTCTAATCTAATCTACTCTAATCTCTAATCTAAACTAAAGTTAGCTCAAGAAGAAAAAAAAAACAAAACAAAACAAAACAAAAATGTACAAAGAATATATACACATATACACGAACCTGTATATATATCCAACTATTTCTCCGAAAATCGTAGCATTAATACCCATAATAATAATATTAATAAGAATGTTCAAAATTCAATTGACCTGTGAATAATCAAAATTGGAAATAAAATAATTGTATGTTGACTCTATCTTAACTCTAATGATCTTTTAATTTTCAACAACACCAACAATACTGCATGGATATTAATCCATTAATTTTAATGAACTCAATACTAAGCAGCAGGAGAAGCAGAGACTCCAGACACCAGACTGTATAAAATCAGTTTCAGTTTATAAACTATGTATATTTCCCAAACTAATGTGAGATATCTGCACCGAATAAAGCTCATAATCGCCCCATACAACTATATATTGGGATAAGCCAAGCCAATGCCATGAATAATTAATTATCTACATAGCTTTCGCCCCAAACTAAATGCCAACTACGCAAAATTCTAATTGCCCGTTCGGACGCGCCTGAAATATGCTCGACTCTGCTCTGCTCTGCTCGATTTTGCCAATCTTTTATGATTTTTTTCCGCTATTTTTGCAATATATTCTCTTTTTTTTTGCGCTCTAACAAAGCAAATGAAATTGGAATGCATGTGGGTGCTGACGCAGTTGGAGATCTGCACAGACCGCACTTGAACATGTGTGTCACACAGAGAATAATATTTGAGGGGGCTTTAAATGTGCAGATGGTAGTTAAATTTTTTATTATAATCCCTAAAGCAGAGCGCTCTCATATATATATAAATGTTGAGTTGGTTATTGTAATAAAAACGGTATTTTGTTTGTTATTACTTAGACAGAAATGTCTTAATAATAGTTGTGAATATTAAATCACTCGAGTTTCTGGGCACACCGTTGTTGTTGAGTTTTTGATTATATTTTGCATACTTTTAGACATGTTTTAAATTCATTTTAAAGGTATAAAAATTTGTGCCTAAACCCTGATTCAGATTTTTAACTTGCATTTCTGCAAAATGTATTTAACATTATACATTTCTTTCTAGAAGAATATATATTATTTCATTTTCATTTGAGTTAGTTTTTTAGTTTGTCAATATTGAATTATTTCTCTGAGTGTGCCGCATCCTATTCCATGGCGGGGCCACCCAAACCAGCGCTTGTTTATTTATAATCCAAATACTTTTTTGCTGAATCCGAAACTAATAAATACCAAACGAATTCTCTTTGCCAGCTGCTGCTGTTGCAGCGAAACGTGCAATGCCACTGCAACCAATAAATGTATCTACAGCTGCTGTAGCTGTAGCTACGGCAATTGTATCTGCCAGATTACAGTGATTCGCAATCTAACCCTTGATTTACACTTCTCGCCCCGTAAATTAGAGTTCGCTTGGGTGACGCTGACGACAAATGACACGTACTCGCTGGGTGCCTTGGTCCTGGCCCACTCGCTGAAGCGGGCCGGCACCGCCCACCAGCTGGCCGTTCTGGTCACGCCCACCGTCTCGCAGGCGATGCGCGACCGCCTCAAGGAGGTCTACAATGTGGTCCAGGAGGTGAATGTGCTGGACTCACAGGATGCCGCCAATCTGGCGCTCCTGGCCCGCCCCGAGCTGGGCGTGACCTTCACAAAGCTGCACTGCTGGCGTCTGGTGCAATTCGAGAAGTGCGTCTTCCTGGATGCGGATACCCTGGTGAGTTTCATCCGGCTAAGATATAGATAGGCCAGAATCTATATGATTGAATATCCGGTTGAAGGTTCTGCAAAACTGCGACGAGCTGTTCGAGCGCGAGGAACTGTCGGCTGCCCCGGATGTCAGCTGGCCGGATTGCTTCAACTCCGGCGTGTTTGTGTTCAAGCCCAGCGTGGAGACCTTCGGCCAGATCACAGAGTTTGCCGTTAAGAACGGCAGCTTCGATGGCGGCGACCAGGGTCTGCTGAATCAGTTCTTCGCCGACTGGGCGACGGCGGACATCAAGAAGCATTTGCCATTCGTTTACAATGTAACGGCCTATGCCTCCTACTGCTATCTGCCCGCCTTCAAACAGTGAGTATATCTACTTATGCTTTATATCTCTGGGTAGTATATAATCTTTATAATATCGCTTACAGGTTCAGAGATAAGATTAAGATTTTGCATTTCGCCGGCAAGCTGAAGCCCTGGCTGATTCAGTTCAACTCGGAGACAAAGACCGCCAGCGTCTCGTCGGACTATGCCCATGCCCAGGATCTGATCCAGCAGTGGTGGAACATCTTCTGTGATAATGTGATCCAGTCCCTGTCCACCGAGATGGTGAGTGAACTCTCGGCTATATGCAGTCCCCCTGGATCTTTATCTCTATAGGAGTAGCAGCCCCAAGACAGAGAATATTTTTGTGCCCTTTGCTAACACGAGAAACTCTATTGTTTAACCCCTTGTTTTTTGCTCCCTTTGCCTACGTTTCTTAATCCTTCAATTGCTAAATGCTAAACCGCTAATCGCCCCAGCTAAAGCCAGGAACAGTAACAGTAACTAGCGATCCCGAGGAGGCGTTAGCCCGCGGGTCTTCTCCAGAGGTAAGCAGATCTTTGCAGATCGCCAACCATCTCGCACCAGATCTGTAGAGACCTTGAGCACCCCCTGTAAATATCTTAATTATAACGCAAATATTTATTTATTTATCCATCTATTCCACCGAGTAAATAACAAGCCAGGCGAAAAACAAATACAGATTCGATCTGTTTGCTATTTCTTGCCAATTGCTGACCTCGTTCACTCTAAATGTCTATGCTTCATTATATTCCTACTTTTTTATTTCGTTTTCTTTTTATTTTTTACTTTGCTTTGCAATTTTCTGTTGATTTTCCCCCGATTAGCAGCCACGCCCCAGAGTAACCTCTTTATTTTTGCACCGACAGACTGACGGATAATTGGGTCTCTCTTTTAATTTATTTTTCTTTTGTATTTTTTTGTAATATTTGTCCAACTGTGTGTGTGCCGTGTGTGTGTGTTACGTTTCGTTTCGTCTCGGTGTTGGTGTTTCACTTTCTTTCTGTTTTTCTAATTTGCATCAATTTTTGGCCCAGAGCCAGGGAAATGTTTCGGTTCACGCCATCCCATAGAATGGAGATGATTTGACGGCTTGGTGGGCTTAAAAGGGGGGGATGATGCCAGAAAAATTTCAACTGAATCATTAGATATATATCCCATAACACCAACGCACACAACACACACACACGCACACACACCAGCATTTCTTGTACACCCAGAAAAAAAAAAAATGAAGTATAAATCTTTCTTCAGAGTGGAAAATATTTGCAAATATTTTTTCCTGACTTCAAAGCAAAGTTTATTGTAGAAAAATAGTTTTAAAATGAGTTTGTTTTTTTTGAAGTAAATATAAATTAAATATAGAATACTTAAATAAACCCTATATCCTTAAAAAAATAGATAAAAGTGTCAATAAGTTCTGCAATTTAAATCATTTTGAACTAGTTTTGAAAGGAAAGCTTCTCTAAAGTAAAATAATTTCTTAAGCTGTTAAGTCCTTAAAGTTACTAGAATTGATCCATTTATTAAGCTAAATTCCGTTTAAAATATTTATTTATTTAACTTTTAATTAATATATTGGCTCATTTTTCTGGGTGTATTTTCCCCCCTATTTTCTCCTATTTTTATTTCTGTTTGTGACGTTTTTGGTTTCTTTTGATTTGTTCAAATTGATTGACTTTTGATTTTCATTCTTATTCTCCAACTCTTGCTCTCCTATGTTGCGCATTCTGTAAATTAAACAAAAACTATAATGCCACATGCCTGCATATATATATATCTATCTATATATCTAACATCGTGTCAGTGGCTATGCTTGAACCTAATGCACTCGCAAAGCGATTACGCGGCGGATGAGCAACGCCAGCAGCAGCAGCACGAGCTTGAGTACTACCAGCAGCAGCGGCTGCACCACCAGCTGTTGCATGTGCGCCAGTTCCGCGATCCTTGGGCAGATTACTATGAGAATCTGGAGAAGGAGCAGCGGGAGGATGAGCTGGAGCGCCAGCAGCAACAGGAGCGGGAGCGGGAGCGGGAGCAGGAGCAACAGCACAATCACAGCCAGGACAATGGGAATGCGACTGCTAATGAATATGCCACTGAGTGGCATCATGACGATGCATGCCACCCACCACTGCCACCCACCACCAGTCCTACTCCTCCTCCATCCCAGTCCTACAATGCCACTGCCGAAGACTCGGCATCCACAGATGTGAATAGCAATGAGCTGCACATTGCCCATCTGCCAGAACATGCCTCCTCAGCTTCAGACTCAGTCTCCACCACTGCCACTGCCACTGCCACGCCCTCGCCCACGCCCACGCCACATCATTCTGTGCATAGTCAGACAGTAGAAAATGCGACTAACCACCAACCAGAACATGAAGTTGCAGCCGTACCGCCGCCTGAGGTAAAGGCAATCAATCAATCCTGGCCAGCAGAAAGCTACACAGGAAAAATGTGTGATATATATCTAAGGAACTTGGCATAAACTAGGCAGCTAGAAAAGGTTTTATAAGGTTTTAGTTTTAGGCTTAAAATTAAGCCTTAAAAAATATTAGTTTTTGGTTTTACCTCTAGAGAAAATGAGGATTTTGTTAGAATTTATGAGAAATATTTAGTTTCTGGTTTAGTATTTCCGCTTATAAGAATTTTAAAATTTAAATAAATAAAGGTAAAAGTAATTTATTTAGCTTAAAGAAAAGCTTTATAAATTTAAAATGAAGTTTTAAAAAATTAAAAAAAGCAGAGTACTTGCTAGTTATTTATTTTCGTACATAATTAATTATTTTGAGCATAAATATTGAAGAATTATCAAGAAACCTAGAATTTACTGGGTATTCAGTTCAGGAACATAAAAGAAATAATTTTAAACATTTAAAAATACTTTAAAATATTTAAAACGATGGGAAATATAGTTTATTGTATATGCCAAGGTTATCCTAAAGAATATTCATGATTTTTTCTGTGTAGAACCTCCCAACCTGTAACTCCCAAAACCAAAAACCAGCATCGGATATAGTGGTGTGCCAGTGCAAGTGCTAGTGCAAGTGATAGTGATAATGTAATGCCCTGGTTTCCGTCTAGTCACTGTTTTGCATACGAATTGTCATTGTCGTCATCGTCATCGTCATCGTCATGGTCATTGTCCTAGCCGCCGGTCATCGTTCATTGTTCATGGTGCTTTGGTCCAGGTCCTTCTTGAGCTTGGTTCATGGTTCAGCATTGTCTGTGTGTGTCTGTGTGTAAGTGTTTGTGTGGCCTGGATACGTGGCCACGTTTGTTGATTTATTATTAGTTGGCCGGGCACCTGGTCAAGCATTCATAAACCCACACCCAGCATCGTCCACCTCGTCATCAGATTTAGATACAGAAACGGATTCGGCTGCAGGCAAGGGCTCCCTTCAACCTTGCATGATGCTTCATCTCCTGATCCTCCCTCTCCTTCTGCTTGTTGCATAGTAATCTGCCAGAAGGTAGCCGGGACACGAGTTGCCAACGTAAGCAGCCGGAGTGCATTGCAGCAGCAGCCACGCAGCCACGCTGCGTATACGTGATTTATGCCTCGAGTGGCACTCTGTTGTCATATTAATCATACGCACCGTGCACCGCAACTAACATCTCAATGTTGTCTCCGTCTCCATTTAGAGCTAATAAATGTTGAATTTTGTAACCGTAATGCATGGATAAATACCCCCCGCACACACCCACACACCCATATGTATCTACTCTGATTTATTATCCTTATTCTTATCTCAGAAACAAGATTGAAGTAACACATTCTGTTTGGGATGTCCTGCTTTCAGGTGGGCCTGGCTGGCGCCCTGTCACAGCTGCGCATCGGGGAGCAGCGCACGCCGGAGCAGGAGGCCTACGAGAACCAGATGCGCCGCCAGTGCTGGGAGTCCGGACAGATTGACTACTCGGGGGCCGATTCCTTCGAGAATATCTGGAAGAAGATCACGCAGACGCTGGACAAGAAGGCCGAGCAGGAAACCGAACAAACTGGTAGCTCATAGAATCAAAAACAAAAACAAAAAAAAAAAAAGAAAACTAAAAAACAAAGCAAACCAGAACAAACCACATGCAAATCGTTCGTTATTCGTCGTTTTGTTGACATCTTTTGTTTGTAAAACAAAACAAAGCACACACGCTAAACACTAAGCACACCAGACTTGAGACACCTGAAAACATATCCCTCGCCGGAGGCTGGCTCTGCTGCCAATGTCAAGGACTTCCTCTAATTGAAATTTAAGCTTCAGAATTCTCCCGAGTGTCATAAATGCAATTTTTATTTGCCGCCCCTTCAACCCGCTCCGAGAGGAGCGGCAGCAACATAAAAAAAGCACAGAAATTTTAATTAAGTTTTCAAATTAAACTTTTTTGCACTCGCACTGCTCTCGACACACTTGATGGGTGTGTGTGTGTGTGTGGGTGCGGGTGTGCGACACACTTGGCACAGTTGCCAGCCAGCCAGCAAGCCACAGCCCCTTGTGAAACCATGTCCTTGCCCCCGTCTACCCTCTCCCTCCTCCCTACCTTCACACACACACTTGGCTTCGGCCACAAACTTTTACACTTCATTGTATTTTAATTGAAAATTTTTGTACTTTTGCCCTCTCTCTCTCTCGCCCGACTCTGTGTCGTGTGTGTTTACCGATTTATGGCGATGACTTTTTAGCTCATCTGCATCGTAAATCGGAAATCATTGTAGCATATTTAAGCCCCCTTTTCAGCTATAACCCTCCTCTATCCCCTCTGTACATATGTTTCCTTCGTCTGAACTAAAACCAAACAAAGAGTGTGTATAAAATAACTCTAGCCAAGAGAAACGAAGCGAGAAACAAAACTATTTCAAAAATAAAAAAGTAATTTTATGAAATCAAAAAAAAAAAAAGAAAAACTAAACTAAAGTGTTGTCTGTGTGTGCGAGTGTGTGCCCCCCCTTCGAATCGAATTCGAGCTGAGAGCAAAAATGTTTGTTTGCTTGCCTGTTTTGTAAACTCTTTTCTATAACTTTACACGTATATAAACCATTTATGTTATAGTTTACCAATTTTTTGCAACAAAATATTGTCGTAATATTTATTCGAGAACAAGGAACTAAAAAAGAAAAACCCACAGAAAAAAAAAGAACAAAACCCACACAAACACAACAACAAACAAATTTTCTATTTACGAAATTCTGTTTTAAAATGTGCATTTTTATTTTAGCCCTAAGTTCGATTAAGTTCTGTCGTTCGCCTTTTCAGTTGTTTACTTTTAAGCCATCTCCGAAAACGAAATCAAAGCCCCCCTGGGAAGCATCATCATCAGAGCACGACCATCACTCCCACCCCAGCATCTCTCAGGCATCTCCTCAGTCACCAGTCACCAGTAGAGTTTGTCCAGGCGATGAATTAAAACCACTGTCCTATGTCTCGTTACCCCCAACCACATTTGCAGATAATGATAACGATAGTGACCCTGCTAACCCACTAAGCCATAATCAATTGCTAAGCGAGGCGGCCAGCCGGCTGCTGCAGCCCAAGGAGCGAGTCCTGGCCGCTGAGAGGGAGCAGGAGAAGGTGCAGACCAGAGAGCAGCAGACTCTGTCACGTCCTGTGCCCGTGCTCCGCACCAAAGCCGCAGCTAACAAACTGCCGGCTAACGCTTCCGCATCTACCCAAGCTTCGCCTGCAGCCCCCGCAGCTCCTGCTACCTCCACTACCTCTGCCAGCTCCAAACAGCCTCCACAGATGCGACAGGAGAAGCCACAGCCCCACCCTCAGCCACAACCGCAACCGCAGCACATCACGCTGCCAGCTGGAAGCGGAAGCGGAAACGGCAGCGTCTCCAAGAGCGGCAAACAGAGGTCCGCCCGCAAGCTCAAATAGCAATTACTGAACCTGCTGATGCACTACAGCTGCCTGCCGCACCTGGCGTGTCGCTCCATGCGGCGCCCCAAATACCAATACCGACAGCTGGAACCCCAACAAGAGACCGAGCCCCAACCTGTCCACGTGTAACGAACCCGGAGATTGATCAGCGACGACGAGTACAAAAAGCGCAGGCAACGAACGGAGAATGCTGTACAAAATTATGCTTATTGAGCGGCTCTTAGACGGTAACCAGTTTTTACCCTAAAATATTAAAGCCTAAAAGCCTTAAAGAGTTAATAAATTAGATACAATATTCAAAGTTTTACAAGTAGCGCTTAGTTAGACAATAATTGGCTTGACCCCCCCCGGACCGTCTAGGAGTCGCTCGACTAACCCCATCGCCAGGCTGCCTTAAGGAGGAAACCCATGCAATATCGTAGACTTAGCCTAGGATAAGGAAGAAGCTAATGCTAGACTTAGGCCGCCGCCAAGTGCTTTTGGTAGACAATAACCCCTGCACACACACACGCGCTCAACAGCTTGGGATCCGCTTCACACTCACACACATGATATAAATATATATACTATACACACATCCACACACCGCAGAGCTACTGACCTCCGCGGACATCGAGGATGGTAAGGTGGAGTTCGACAAGGCCACGGGAGCCAGCACCCAGTACAAGCTGATCGAGGGCGGCTACGAGGTAATCACCACCACCCCCCAGCCCAATGGCACGGTGAAGACCCAGGTGAGAACCTTCTGGGACCCCAAGCCCGTCAGCGAGGAGGATCTGAAGAAGGAGCAGCAGAACAAGAAGCTCGTCCAGAAGCGTCTGGGCAAGGAGGTGCGCATCGATGAGCGCACCACCATGCTGACCCGCGCCATCGAGGGCGGCTACGAGGAGGTGTACACCACCATCAATGAGGACGGAACCCGCAGCATGCGCACCAAGACCTTCTACGACTCGGTGCCCACGGAGGTGGACGAGAACACCGCCGCCAAGCTGAACAAGAACAAGAAGACCGTGACGCGCAAGTCGTCGGTGGACTCCACGGATTCCACTGAGTCCTCGCGCCGCATCGTCCAGAAGCAGCAGCGGAATGTGGTCGATCAGCAGTCCAACTCCACGACCACCTCGGAGCGTCGGGTGTCGGTGACGCAGACCCAGAACATCGAGATCACCGAGAACAATCGCACCGTGCGCAAGAATTCGCTGCAGGAGGCAAAGGCCATCACCAATACCACCTCCACCGATGGCACCAAGAAGTCAAAGAAGAAGCCCAAGTCCTCTGCTCCTCCGCCGCCCGCTGACTTCTTCCAGAACGACACCACCACTGTGGCCTCCAAGCGCGTGCCCGGCGGCGTTGAGTACACCTACTCCACGGAACTGGAGTCGGGCAAGACCATCACCACGTCGAAGACCGTCTACGAGGAGGAGGAGGTTGAGCTGACCGAGGAGGAGATCCGTGCCTACAAGAAGACCCTGAAGGATGCCGAGAAGCACAAGAACGTGACCACCACCAAGAAGCTCAAGTCCGAGTCCGGCACCAAGAAGATCGTGCCCTCCGAAAACCCCGGCGACGTGACCACCGTTGAGACCATCAAGATTGAGGGCGGCACCGAGTACCACTACACCACGGTCACCGCCGAGGGCATCGTGAAGAAGGCCGTGAAGACCGTGTTCGATCCGGTGCCCAGCAACAATCCCGATGAAACCGACGAGGAGGAGATCATCGAGGAGTACGAGGAGGAGATCATTGAGCCGGGGGAGAAGAACGTCAAGACCATCGAGACGATCAAGAAGCTGCCCACCAAGTTCGAGGGTGAGTTTCCTCTTGACTCCTTAAAGAATCCCTTATGAATCCTTTTGTTTCTCACTCGCAGAGGAAGTGACCATCACCCACGAGAGGAAGGAGAAGAAGGTAAAGAAGTCCATGGTCATAAGCCAGTAGAGATCGCCGCACACCTGCACACAAAAACACTCAAGCACACGACACTCTCATGCACACACAACCCACACGGCACACACACCTCACACTCAGCACACTGACACTTACAACCAGCTTCTGAATGATGACCCAAGGCAGAGGAGGGCCCAGCGAAGATCCCAAGCTAATTCTCCCGACCATTTCAGCATCCTGTTCAGTTAGTCGCGAGCGGTCTTTGCACGCTCCTCGCTAGCCTTCTTCTCAATTACTTTGCCAGCTATCTAGTGCCCTAGAAACGTATTACGAAACTATCCAAAATTATTGCAAACATCAATCTAACATTACTGTATCTCCACTTTTGTTAACTATGATAAATTAATAAAACACAAGTTTTTGGTTCTACTCCCGCTTGGTCTTCTCCTCGGGGCTGCGCCGGCGGCAAACAAGGATTAGCAGCAGAAGGGGCAGCAGAATCAGCGCCAGAGCCAGGCCAGCAATGTCCAGGAGGTAGAACTGGTACCAGGGCAGCTGTACTCCAGCGGACACCAGATGAGGAGCTCCCCGGTGCTCGATCACATAGTTTATCCAGTACATCGCCGTATCCATGGCGCTGAGGGGTCGATCTCGGAACACCTTGGATGCCTGCCTCATGTTGTTCCTGTACTTCGGATTCTCAATCAGCTCCAGCAGCAGTCCTCGGAGCTCTTCCTCCGTCACCTTCCGGTAGTCCAGCTCCAATAAATAGCCCGCCTCCTTGCCCTGATTGACGTGATGGTACTGGTCACTGTAAACAGCCATGCCGAGCATCGGAACTCCATTGTGGACCGCTTCCTGGGTGCCGAAGAGTCCTCCGTGGGCGATGAATACTTTGATATTGGGGTGGGCTAGGATGTCGGTCTGAGGTAGCCAACTCTTAACCTTAACATTTGCCGGAAGATTGGGCAGTGTCTCATCCTCAAACTTCCACAGGACACGTTGCTTGAGGCTACCGAAGACATCCATGAATATCTGGCGCTTTTCAGGCGGCATTTCCGCACTGCGGACCTGCGAGCCTGGGAGAATGGTTAAAGTTAAAAGGAATTGGAGATGGAGTACCTTTTGGCTCACCCAGACTGAAGTAAATGGCTCCATCGGTGGCTCCATCCAGAAACTGTTGCAGATCCTCTGGCAGCGCCTTTGGGGGAAGAATGTGCAGACCAGCGCATTGAATCATGTTGTAGGACATGGGTCTGGCCGAGAAGAGTGGCACGTGGCTGTTCAGCAGAATGGCTGAGATATTCCTCTCCAGCTCCTTGATGGTGGGAACTCTGGCAAGGCTCTTAGAAAAGTGCTTCTTGAGGACGGCGTCCTGCCTCGGGTAATAGGAGAACTCTCTGAGAAGGTCTTCGAAGCCACTAAAGGCCACATTGATTGCACGTTCCCACAGAGTCATCTTGTCAGTGTATGGCAAGTAGACGTGGGGCACATAAGACCAGGGGGAGACTACCCCAAACAGCTGGCTGAGGTAATTGGCATAGCCGAAGGTCGAGATAGTTATGACGGGAATCTGGTAGAGGTGTCCCAGAATGAGGGATCCCTCGTTGAAGAACTGCTCCGCCAGCAGGAGATCGTACTTTCCCACCTTATCCGTGGCATTGACCACTGCCTGAACCCCTGGCTGCCCGAAGGCAAAATCCGTGGTTGCGACACCCAACAAATTGACCATTCGTAGGAACGTCAGGTTGTCCACATCGGTCATCTCTAGCACGCTGTTTCTCTTAGTCAGCTGCTGAACTGGTGGATATTAGTAGCCTTGGCTTTTCATTTATATAGGCCACAGTCACACTTACATTCTGGCCAGATGTCGTACGGCGGAATTGGAATTTCCTTGTAGTTTGGTCCCAGATTTTCCTTGGCCATAGATACGGAAGTGATGAAGGTGACTTCATGGCCTCGTTTCAGCAGTTCCCGGATGATGGCATTGGTCATCATGGAGTGACTCTTGGCGGGAAAGAAGAAGCTGGCCAGGATGCGAGAGCCATTACTTAAGTCCAGTTGAAGAAGAGTCACCAGACCGAGGAGCAGGATGCGCAGAGCACTCCGTAATTGCTTAAAATTTAATAGAAAATCAGGTGGGAATTATGCATGAGGAGGGAGACTCAAGTAAAAGAGACTTGTGAAACTTTTTGAAATCTATTTTATAGATATTTTACTATTTTTAACACAACGTCTATACGTAAGTTTTCCACGCACCAACACATTTCTGGACATTAATGTTGTAGCTTGACTTATTGCCACTTTATGAATCTACTTATATATGGAGCATTTAACCTTTAACTGATTTAATTTATGGGAACAAAAATAATCCAAATCTTGAATTAAATGATTATTTTAATTATTTCCCTGCAAAGCTTACCAACCATTTTGATGTGGATTCCTTCTGTAGAAAAGCATTCACAACCGACACGAACGACGACTCTTTGAAGACTACAAACGGGTGTTTATGAATAGTTCTAGTTTTAGTTTTCATATATCTTAACGAAAAGTGGCGATCTTCAATGGGGTTGTGTCATAAGCGACAGGGCCATGGAGACGAGCCTCCAAAATGTTGCGAACATAATGTAATTCTTTTCTCTTTGACATTAAAAATAAAGTCAAATTTAGTAGAATCTAGTGAAATATGTTAATACAAAATTGAGAAGCTGAATTCTGGTTATTGATTCTCGCCAACATTTGCTTGTGTTTCATTAACATTAATTCCCACGTGCGAACTAGTAGGCGGTGCTCAACTGAATTAATTTAATAAAAAGAACTTAGATGTGAGTTCAAGATGCTGAAGGCTTCTCTTCCCTTCGTTTGAGTTCTGTGCTGCTCACTTTTGGAACAATACACTTAGTAGACTTTTGTCTGCTAGGGCTTTCAATAATTTACCATCCTGTTCAGGTTTTAATTATTTACAAACAAAATGGTTTTTTACTAACTTAAAACAAACTAAGCCTCTAATTCTTCTTGGTTTTCTTCTTGGGGTTTCCTGAAGTCCTCCTACTCCTGCGGCATATGAGGAGCAGCAGCAGAAGGGGCAGCAGAATCACCACCAGAGCCAGGCCAGCAATGTCCAGGAGGTAGAACTGGTACCAGGGCAGATGGACTCCAGCGGACACCAGATGAGGAGCTCCCCGGTGCTCGATCACATAGTTTATCCAGTACATCGCCGTATCCATGGCGCTGAGGGGTCGATCTCGAAACACCTTGGATGCCTGCTTCATGCTGTTCCTGTACTTCGGATTCTCAAGCAGCTCCAGCAGCAGTCCTCGGAGCTCTTTCTCCGTCACCTTCCGGTAGTCCAGCTCCAAAAGATAGCCCGCCTTCTTGCCCTGATTGACGTGATGGTACTGGTCACTGTAAACAGCCATGCCGAGCATCGGAACTCCATAGTGCATTGCTTCCATGACGCCATTGGTTCCTCCATGGCCGATGAATACTTTGACATTGGGGTGGGCCAGGATGTCGGCCTGAGGCAGCCAACTCTTAACCTTAACATTTGCCGGAAAATTGGGCAGTGCCTCGTCCTCAAACTTCCACAGGACACGTTGCTTGAGGCTACCGAAGACATCCATGAATATCTGGCGCTTTTCAGGCGGCATTTCGGCACTGCGCACCTGCGAGCCTGGGAGGATGGTTAAAATTAAAAGGAATTGGAGAGAAAGGGTATCTTTAGGCTCACCCAGACTGAAGTAAATGGCTCCATGGGTGGCACCATCCAGGAACTCTTGGAGATCCTCTGGCAGCGCCTTTGGGGGAAGAATGTGCAGACCAGCGCATTGAATCATGTTGTAGGACACGGGTCTGGCCGAGAAGAGTGGCACGTGGCTGTTCAGCAGAATGGCTGAGATGTTCCTCTCCAACTCCTTGATGGTGGGAACTCGGGCAAGGCTTTTAGAGAAGTGCTTCTTGAGGACGGCGTCCTGCCTCGGGTAATAGGAAAACTCTCTGAGAAGGTCCTCGAAGCCACTAAAGACCACATTGTGTGCACGTTCCCACAGAGTCATATGGTTTGTATATGGCAAGTAGATGTGGGGCACATAAGACCAGGGGGAGACTACCCCAAACAGCTGGCTGAGGTAATTGGCATAGCCGAAGGTCGAGATAGTGATGACGGGAATCTGGTAGAGGTGTCCCAGAATGAGGGATCCCTCGTTGAAGAACTGCTCCGCCAAAAGCAGATCATACTTTCCCACCTTATCCGTGGCATTGACCACTGCCTGTACCCCTGGCTGCCCGAAGGCAAAATCCGTGGTGGCGACACCCAACAAATTGACCATTCGTAGGAACGTCAGGTTGTCCACATCGGTCATCTCCAGCACGCTGTTTCTCTTAGTCAGCTGCTGAACTGGTGGATATTAGTAGCCTTGGCTTTTCATTTATATAGACCACAGTCACACTTACATTCTGGCCAGATGTCATACGGCGGAATTGGAATTTCCTTGTAGTTTGGTCCCAGATTTTCCTTGGCCATAGATACGGAAGTGATGAAGGTGACTTCATGGCCTCGTTTCACCAGTTCCCGGATGATGGCATTGGTCATCATGGAGTGACTCTTGGCGGGAAAGAAGAAGCTGGCCAGGATGCGGGAGCCAGCACCCAAGTCCAGCTGCTGAAGAGCCACCAGACTGAGGAGCAGGATGCGCAGAGAACTCCGTAATTGCTTAAAATTTAATAGAAAATCAGGTGGGAATTATGCATGAGGAGGGAGACTCAAGTAAAAAGAGACTTGTGAAACTTTTTGAAAACTATTTTATAGATATTTTACTATTTTTAACACAACGTCTATACGTAAGTTTTCCACGCGCCAACACATTTCTGGACATTAATGTGTTAGCTTGATTTATTGCCACTTTATAAATCTACTTATATATGAAGCACTTAACCTTTAACTGATTTAATTTATGGTAACAAAAATAATCCAAATCTTGAATTAAATGATTATTTTAATTATTTATCTGCAAAGCTTACCAACCATTTTGATTTGGATTCCTTCTGTAGAAAAGCATACACAGCCGACACGAACGACGACTCTTTGAAGACTACAAACGGGTGTTTATGAATAGTTTTAGTTTTAGTTTTCATATATCTTGATCGTTAATGTATGCGAACCAGTCTGGTGACTATAGAAATCGTGACACTCACGAAAGTGGCGATCTTCAATGGGGTTGTGTCATAAGCGACAGGGCCATGGAGACGAGCCTCCAAAATGTTGCGAACATAATGTAATTCCTTTCTCTTTGACATTAAAAATAAAGTCAAATGTAGTAGAATCTAGTGAAATATGTTAATACAAAACTGAGAAGCTGAATTCCGGTTATTGTTTTTTGCCAACATTTGCTTGTGTTTTATTAACATTAATTCCCACGTGCGAACTAGGAAGTATGCTCAACTGAATTAATTTAATAAGAAGAATTTGGATGCGAATGCAAAATACTGAAGGCTTCTCTTTTCTTCGTTTGAGTTCTGTGCTGCTCACTTTTTGAACAGTGTTCCTTGTAGGCTTTTGTCTGCCTATAGGCTTTCAAAATTTTTAGGTTTTTAATTATTTACTAACAGAATGCTTTTTTTTACTAAATTAAAAAATAAACTAAGCTTCTAATTCTTCTTGGTTTTCTTCTTGGGGTTTCCTGAAGTCCTCGTACTCCTGCGCCATATGAGGAGCAGCAGCAGAAGGGGCAGCAGAATCAGCGCCAGAGCCAGGCCAGCAATGTCCAGGAGGTAGAACTGGTACCAGGGCAGCTGTATTCCAGCGGACACCAAATGAGGAGCTCCCCGGTGCTCGATCACATAGTTTATCCAGTACATCGCCGTATCCATGGCGCTGAGGGGTCGATCTCGGAACACCTTAGATGCCTGCTTCATGTTGTTCCTGTACTTCGGATTCTCAATAAGCTCGAGCAGCAGTCCTCGGAGCTCTTCCTCCGTCACCTTCCGGTAGTCCAGACCCAGGGCATAGCCCGCCTGCTTGCCCTGATTGATGTTCATATGCTGGTCACAGTAGACGGGCATACCCAGGATGGGAACTCCATTGTGGACCGCTTCCTGGGTGCCGAAGAGACCTCCGTGGGCGATGAATACTTTGACATTGGGGTGGGCCAGGATGTCGGCCTGAGGCAACCAACTCTGCACCTTCACATTGGCGGGCAGATTGGGCAGAGTCTCGTCCTCGAACTTCCACAGAATCCGCTGCTTCAGACTGCCAAACACATTCAGGAATACCTTAAGTTTCTCGGGCGGGAGATCGGCACTTCGCACTTGGGAGCCTGAAGAAGGGAGGATAGTTTATGGTAAGACAGTGAGGAGATACAAATTCCACTTACCCAGGCTAAAGTATATAGCTCCATGGGCTGCTCCATCTAGGAACTGCTGCAGATCCTCCGGCAAAGCCTTGGTCGGCTGGATGTGCAGTCCCCCCACCTGAATCATGTTGTATGAGGTGGGTCTGGGCGAGAACAGTGGCATGTAGCTGTTCAGCAGAACGGCGGAGATATTCCTCTCCAGCTCCTTGATGCTGGGAACTCTGTCGAGCTTGTGGGAGAAGTGCTTCCTGAGGATGGCATCCTGCCTTGGGTAATAGGAGAACTCCCTGACCAGATCCTCGGCGCTGCATATAGCCACATTTCCAATGCGTTCCCATAGGGACATCTTGTCAGTGTAAGTCTTGTAGGCGTGAGGAACGTATGACCAGGGAGAGACTACTCCGAAGAGCTGGCTGAGGTAGTTGGCAAAGCCGAAGGTCGAGACGGTGATCATGGGTATCTGGTAGAGGTGTC